>JBBIGA010118969.1:0-27587 GCA_037576975.1 Alestes dentex | reverse complement strand
AGAGAGAGAGAGAGAGAGAGAGAGAGAGAGAGAGAGAGAGAGAGAGAGAGAGAGAGCGAGAGAGAGAGAGAGAGACATATATTCCACTCTTTACTCAACCAGCTACTCAGCCTTTTCCCACAGCTCCCAATTCTACACCCTTGGTGGTGTGAATCCAGTGCTCCATCTTGCCCAAATAGGATCTCATTTACGTGCTCATCACCAGCCCTTTAAAAACTCTTTCACTCCACAGCATTGCTCTCCTCCATGTGCTTTAGCTCTACAGTGCCACCAGAAATTATTCACTTTTTCCACATTTTGTTACGTTACAGGCTAGCATAGATTTGAGTATAGTGTCTCCTCAAAGATGTACACACTGTACCCCATAATGCCAAGGCAAAAACTACTTTTTTGAAAGACATACAGAGTTTTTTATTGCCAGAAGCTTGTTAATCCAGTGTTTCATAAGCAAACTCTACAAGTTTGGCACACCTGTTTTTGGGTATTTTCTCCCATTCTTCCCTGCAGATCCTCTCAAGCCCATTCAGGTTGTATGGGTAGCGCCAGCAGTCATTTTTAGGTGTTTCCCGAGGTGTTCTATTAGATTCAAGTCCAGACTCTGGCTGGGCCACTCAAGGACGTTCACAGACTGCTCTTGAAGCCACTCCTTTGTTATCTTGGCTGTGTGCTTTAGGTCATTGTCATGTTGAAATGAGTTCCAGAGTGCTCTGGAGCAGTTTTTCTTGAAGAATCTCTCTATATTTGGCTGCTGTAATCTTACCCTCTACACAGACTAGTCGCTCAGTTCCCACTACGGAAAAACATCCCCATAGCATGATACTGCCAACACAGTAGGGATGGTATTAGCCGGGTGATGAGCAGTGCCTGTTTTTCTTCAGACATGATGCTTGGAGTTCAGGCTAAAAAGTTCTATTTCGGTTTCATCATAGAGAATTGCCCTTCTTGCAGTCTGGAAATCCTTAGTGTGCATTTTGGCAAACTCCAAGTGGGCTGCCATGGGCCTTTTAGTGAGGGGTGGCTTCTGTCTGGCCACTCCACCATAAAGGAATGATTAGTGAAGTGCATTAAGCTGTGCTTGACTTTCTGGATGGTTCTCCACAAGGGATCGCTGGAGCTCCACCTTAGTGACCTTTGGGTTCTTGGTCACCTCTCTGACCAAGGCCCTTCTTCCCCGACAACTCAGTCTGGTCGGGCGGCCAGAACTAGAGAGGGTCCTGGTGGTTCCAAACTTCTTCCACTTCCGAATAATGGAGACCGCAGTACTTTTTGGGACCTTCAATGCTGCCAAAATTGTTTTGTATCTTTCCCCAGATTTATGTTTTAACACAATCCGGTCTCGGAGGTCTACAGACAATTCATTGCTTGGTTTCTGCTTTGATGTACACTGTCAACTGTGGGACCACATATGGGCAAGGGTGTGCCATTCCAAATCATGTTCAATAAACAGAAATTACCACAGATGGACTCCAATCAAGTTGTCGAATAATCTTAAGGATGATTTGTTTTGACGCATCTGAGCTCCATTTTGAGTGTCACTGCAAAGTGTGTGAATACTTTTGTGCCTATTGTGTTTAAATGTTTACATTTTTTTAAAATGTTGCCATTATGGACCATTTTGTGTAGATTTTGTAAAAGAAAACTATATTTGAATCTATTTTAGAATAAGTCTGTAATGTAACAAAATGTGGAAGAAATGAAGGAGTCTATATACTTTCTGGTGGCACTGTAGATTCTGTCTGGTCATTTTTCTGTATTATTTCCTTGTACTTGCCTTAGATTGCTTTTTTCCTGTTTTAGTTGCTGTTTCAGTTTCACTGGTTTGTGTTTCGCTTTGTTTACTTTGTAGTTTAGCTGCGGTGTTACTTCCAGCTTTTCTCGTGTTTTCTTTCAGTTCTGGTGTATATCTGATCCTTGCTCTTCCTCCTTTGTACCTTTTATAATGATCAAAATGTTATTACGATTCATTTATGTAATCTCATGTGAAACTACGTGAATAACTTACCATATCCACATTTCCAGAAACTATAAATAGGCACATTAATTCCAAATTGCTAGCAAAAAATTTAGTGGCTGAGTTTGGGTAAAAGAAATACCATGGGAAAACACATGTTTCAAATGGGCTGATTTGAATTTCTCAGTGGTGGTACATCCTAAGGGTGATGAAATGAGCCTTTAAATTTAAACATGCCTTCATTAACAAAATCAATACAAATGATTTATTTGGTGACATAATCCACTAGCATACGTCTCTACTACTTTCAGTTGCTGTTAAAATGAGAAACCTCCTTATTTAAATGCTGCTTTATGATAGATAATTTCTGAATGCAGGCTACACCTTCAACTGATGACCATCATATGAATAGTTTCTATGAGGCTATTTGTGTCAGTGTGTCAGTGCATGTAAGAGGAAATCTTGTCCTGTGAAAACTTCATAGAGAACAGAAGGGACAGTATTAGACCACATAGGGGGCAAGCAATAACCAAAAACATTCAGAAGAAAATGTCCACAAATATCAAACACTGCAAAAACTACATTTAACATATTATATAGTTGTTATAAGTTAGAACAGCTTGGACCACATATGCACATTAATGTACAAAAGTACAAAATTCAAACACCTTTTAGAGCAAATTGAATATTTAAAAGCCATTTACAAATATCCAAATTAATAGCTGCAACAAATACCCATACACTTGAAATAAAAAATGAGGGATGATATTTGGAGGCATTACGTATTATGTATAACTTTCTGAATTTGGTAATACCGCTAGAACATTTTAGACCAGCTTTTTCTTGGTTCAGTTGCACATGTTGTGGTCAGTAGCTTCCATTTGGCATTACTGCAAAGCATCATAATGGCCAAATCTAAAGAGCTCTCACGGGACATTGAAAAAAAGGTTGCACAGCTGTACAGTAATGGACTGGGATACAGGAAGTTTGCCAGCTAAGCACATTCCTTAATTTCCACAGTTGGACACACGATTCTGGAGATAAAAGCTCCAGACTGATGAGTGCAGAGATCTGCAATCTGTCAGAAAAGTGGTGTGCAAGAACAGAAACAAGTGCTCTATTATGCAGGTTTTCACACTGAAACAGATCTTTTCTGAGAAGAAAGCGTTCTATAAAGTAAAGTTTAGTGGTGGCAGCATTATTATAGGTAGCTGTGCACTTCAAATCACAGAAAGGAAGATGGTGCTGGAGAAAAGAATTGGCAGTCGTCTGCCAAAGCCCTGAAGTTGCCAAGGGGATGGACAATGATCCAGACCATGATGCCAGTAAAATAATACTAGTATGGTTCCAGATGATGATGATCAAGGTTCTGAAATGGCCTAATCAGTTACCTGACTTAAATCCCTTCAAAATGTATGGCAACTATTGAAAATCAGGGTTCAGCAAAGAGGTTCTGGAAAGTTGATTTCGAAAGAAGTTAGTTAGAAAGACTGGTAAATTGAATTGCTGTGTAAATGCTGTGCGCCTGGGCCTGCTTTGCTTTAGGTTACAACTGCACTAGTTTAATTTTCAAAAACATATTTTCATATTATTTTTATTATACCTGTCTTACATAGTGAATGTGAAAAATGTGGTGTCACTTTGCATATATACTCCTGCAAGATGTTGATATATAGAGCTTAATTCGATGTTTTGTTTCAAACTATGTAATATGAGAATTCTGTGGGTGAGACTAAATTCAGAAGCTTTTTACAGAAGCTCGTGCAGCCATTTCACTGTTTCGTCGAAGTATTATTTTGCAAGTGATTTTGGTGAAGTTGAACTTCAAATGATATATTCAATTAATTACTTATTCTTGTACATCACATTGCTATTGGATGAGTAAACAAAATCATCTGGGTTCATCCTTGGCATGTGTACTAAATCAGGTCAGGACTATGAAGTTTTTCAAAAGAGAAATACCAGATTACTGCCGTGAATTGGTTTGTCTTGAGACAGAATGCAAGTTTTGTTATAAATAAAACTTTAAGTAAACCAAGGGAATTGCTATAAATACGAAAACATTTGCTGGAGTTATCATGGGAAAAACAACACAAGATGAACAAAGACATACTGAAACAATGTGACGAAACAGGTTGAGACTCACCTGGGGCAAGAGGGGCAACTAATTCCACACAGGTGGAAACACCGACATGGAGGTAGGATTAGAAACCATACAGAGACACAGACTACTTGGGACAAATGTCACATGTATAGTGTAATGTAGCCTAGTTTTGGTCCATTTTATGTTCTCATGTGACTTAAATCGAGGTATAATTCATTGTAAAGAGCCAGGCTAAGAAAAGGCAGTTCCTGAACTTTTGGGAATCTTGGGAATAGATATTTTTACCATTTGGCCATCCAAACCATAACCAGTGGTACAATAGAAAAATTCATTGAAACCATCTGTGAATAAGCAGTAGCCAAGGACAAAGGCTGGACCATACTGAATCTTGATAAATGAACCATGTATTTGATTTCTAGAGTCTTACTAATAGTCCATTGGGGAATTATGTTTATTAAGGTTACAGCAAGCAAAGGCAGCATTGTCAGTAGCTGCATTCATGCATATCTTCGTCAAAACCTCTGGCTGCCCTTAGGGAAGATAATTTGATATACGCTTCCAACAGAACTGCACAATACAAAGTTGGACAATGCAGACACAAGCCTATATTTAATTACACATGAATTTTAAGTAGAGTGCCATGTATGAGCACCTGGGATAATAAATGATTGCACTTTGTGGTTGCAGTAATGGAATTCGAGATACTTTTCTTATTGCTTTGCTTTGTTAAACCCAAGTCTGCAAGCCCAGACCTGCTTTGCTGTGGGGCTAGTAAGTGAGTGGACAATTGTTTTTTTTTTTTTTTTTTGTGAGTGTGTTCACACTGGCAGCTGTGCGAGTAAGGGACACAGGTGTAAAGCTTGAGTGAAAAGGTGCCAGCAGAACCCAGGTGCAGTTTAACACCTGCTGATAATGCCAGTTTTTCCATTTTTAGGTGGTTCAAAAGGCTAATTACATTGCAGGGTAGGTCAGTGGCAGGGAGTAAGCAGTACTTTGGTTTAGATGTTTAGGAAATTGCTTAATTTCTACAAAAATTGTAAGGGAAGGTTGTCAAAATAACAACTTAATTTAGATTAATTATTGAAAAACACAATGTGTCAAGGTTAGTTCAGTCTATGATGTCTCTTGACCCCAGATGTCACTGTGCTTAGCACAATTATACAACATAAATACAACCATCCACAGTAGCTTTGTAAGCATGATGGAAGCAGGTGCAAAATGTTGCTTGTGAATAAAAAAAAATTTACACTTAAAATCACCCAGATGGAGCTGTTGATTTTTGTAGCAAGGAATTTTTGTTCTATCAAAGCATTAGCTATCACCTCAGTGCAAAACCCTTAGCAGCGAGTTTGAAGGTCAGATGTGGCTTAGCTCCTGGTGCTACCACAAACAACCAGGCTCATCAAACCATACTTGAACAGGCTTTCAGATACAGACTTCAAAATTGTAATGACTGAGGGTCAAGGCATGCAGGATGTAATCGCAGGATCCAAAAACAGAATGCAAAAGACAAGTGACAAATCACAAGCAAAAATGAGGGGACCGACATGAAGCAATAACACAAGAAATACAAGAACTTTACAAAGACTAGCCATAGCAGTGTTTTACAAGGCATTTACAAGAGGCTTTACAAGGAGTGGTGCTACAAGACATTTTACAAGAGGTTTCCTCCAACACAGAGGAATATAAATACACTGACCAGACAATGGGAAACACATGGGCAGAGGGTTTAGACAGGAACAAGATACAGGTGAGCGGGATAATAAGGGGGCTAGGCTAAGGTGGGGCTCAGACCAAAACAGACTAAAATCGATAAAGTAAACAAAGGCGCACAGAGAACGCAAACAACAACTTGGACTAGAAACATGTGGAAGACAGAACATAAATAAGCCAAAACAGGTAAAACACAAGGAGAATGTTACAGAAAGTTTATCTGTGACAGTTTAATTAACTTTAATTACGTGGATTGCAATGAAGTGCGGACCAATTTAGGTTGTTGTATTAGCAAGAAACAACATTTTAAACTGTTAGTCCGTGTTGCATAATTTTATTTTGGCATATAAGATGTTAGATACTTAGCATTAGGGTAGGGTGGTAGTAGCCTATTGGATAAAATGCTTGCCTGTGAACCTGATGGCCCCAAAGGCCCCAAATCCCCACTTTCTGCCATTGTGTCGTTGACACCCTCCGTTAACTAATGATTGTAAACCGCTCTGGAAAAGGGTGTCTGCCAAATGCCACTTTACCATTACTTTTAGTATTGAGGACAACTGAGTACTGAGACTGGTAGCCTATTGTTAGATTATAATTATGAACTGAGATGCTCTGTATGTTCAGTAAAATGAAGATGTTATGCCTTAAACTGCACTATATATTACCGCAGGTCTATGTTGCCTACTCTAACTATTGCTAGCTTAGTTTTTTGGCATCTGAAACATAAAATATTGAAATCATTTCAATGTCAAGGATACAATAAGAAATGTAGGGACTTATTTCCCTTATTTCTTTCTATTTAATTAATAATTTTTTTCTTTTATTTAGAGTGAGTGAAAACATGTTCTAAATGTATGGGAAGTAAAATAAAAGTTCAATTTTATTATTATTCACTTAAATTAACAAATTTGTTATTATTGATTCAGTCATCTTCTATAATTGTTAAAATGAGATATTTATGAATTCTTCTCTGAGCAAATAATGATTTAAATATGTTTAATTAGATTATTTAATCACAGAGCATGCAATTAATTGGGTTTTCTCAGTGGCCTGATGGTGCTAATTACTTTTCTGCGTTGTAGTACCTTTGTATTGTCCTTTACATTTTTTCTGTGACTTTAATTCACTGTGTTTTTTGGCAAAGAGAAAAATCGTCCTCCTGTAAGTTACAAGCTACAAGCATTGACGTATGTAGTTTGTGAAATGACACAAACAATGGACTTGCAATTTGTGCCATCTGGACAATAGACTGAAAAAAAGTTTTTAGACACAAAATACAGAGTGCTCAGTCAACATGCGGCCATTCTATTGTGCTATTGTCACTCAGCCCTAACCCCTGTGTCCATTTAGCGGTTGTTTCATTGTTTGATCCCCACATGGTCGTGAGTACCATCTTTCATGGGACTGAGAATGCTTTAATCACAGTGAAAGCACAAAAGGGACTTTAGAGGAGACCAAGCATCTGACTGAGTGTGCATCCGATGCTTACAAAACCTCATGATTATCATAACACAGTGGGAGAGCATGAAAATGTAGAGACAGATGAGAAGGAATGTATCTCTGGTGCTCTGTGTGTGTGTGTGTGTGTGTGTGTGTGTGTGTGTGTGTGTAAAGACCCATGAATTCCGTATTCAAATTAGTACAATGTGCGGTATGATTGGCAAGAAAATGCATTCTAGTTAATGAACTCATCTTGATTTTCAAGGTGACTCAATCATAAAATCCTTTTAACAATCAATTCTTAGCCTCTGGTCATCCAATCGAAAAGTTATAGAGTATGGTATAGAAGTGTAGTGGGGGGTGGGATGTAATATGCATGTCAGAGTTGGAACGGTGCCAATTTTTCAGATGGCCCTGAAGGAGACGCAGCTGCAAAATACACCTATAATTATAATAAAATAATAATAAACTACAGAACTAAAGAACAGTTGCCAGGCAAGGTAATGTTCAGTCACTTCACAGTGAAAAATGTAACTGATATTGTCATAATTCCCTTTTATGTCCATGATCCATCTTTGCCTCGAAATTTAGTAAACTGATTTGGAAACAAATGGTTAAGTTCCTGAAATGGGCAACGGAGAATGGTTTGTCCCTGTGTTATCTTGGAAGATACAGCCAGGCTATCTCTTCCATCGGTTAGGAATTCAGAAGCAGAATTTGAGGTGTTACACATTAATTGAGGCTGCTTTCAAGTGCAAGTCATCGTGCTTGTTTATGCGGGAAGTAAACAAAACATGCAGGATCTGAAATTTATATTTGAAAATTATAAAGAATAATACAGATAAAACAATATTTATTATACTTTGATTACCTTACATTGCTACCACCCCATGCTGAAAATAATGTTGTGCTACGCTGAAAATTTAAGTGTGCCTCTCATCATCTGACATAAAAGAGTTTTCATATGGTGCTTTTTTTGTAAGAAACTTCATTAGTAAGTGACTGTGGAATTATCTAATCATATTTTAATTTACAGTGGGACAGCTTGGTAAGAAAAAATGATACAGCCTTCTGGAGTTTCTGTTAGTTATTAGAAATGGAAAACAAGGTAAACAGCTGCAGCACTATGCCAGAGCTTTTTACTGAATGAGGCATATTAAAACTACTGCAAGGAAAAAAAATGAAAAAAGTCCAAATGTTATACATGCATCTTCTATACATGTTTCAGACTTCAGATAAAAACATGGCATGTCTTTTATATGCTTCAAATGTTCATGTTTAATCTACGAGCAGTAGATTAACCAGTCAATCTATGAGGACATTAGTTTTTGCTAGCATTACTAAAATTAGTTTTTGCTAGCTGATAGCTGGTATGGGATCCTAGTATCATTTTAATGCATCACTGTTAGCTTAAGGCTAAAATACTATTAGAATCCTATAGGTATACTAGCAGAAATCAGCCTTTTAGACAGAGTAGTCTTTTCCTTCACTTTTATTGCCCAGACAAAAGGCTTAATTTTAATAGTCATAATTTGTCCCTTGGACAAGCTACTGTTACTGAAAGACTTAACGCTGGCAATCCACTGCAAACTAGATGTGACTGCAGTGAAATACAGAATCATGAGCCAGACTGGGTAGGTTTCAAGCCACATTGTATTTGAAAGGAATGTATCATTTGACCGACATGCTAAATGACAAATTAAGATCACATATGGTTTATCCCAATGTGTACTCAATTAAACAAACTTGCATTAAAACTGTCGATTAACTATCGGCAATAGCCCGTTTGCATGTTACCTAAAGCTTCGGAATACTTTTTTGTTTAGAGCTATGGAAAGAATTAGTTGATTTACTTGGATAAATTAAAAAAAAAAGATATTTATGAAACCACTAACTTACACTGTAGCATCAGTTAGGATAGAGGTTTATTTTAAGTGCTTTTGAAATGGGAGTTGATGTAAAGACTTTTACAATGTGTAATCATGAAAGGGTGGATATGGTTATTTTGGCTCATGTGGCATGACCACGCTGTTTGAAACCCACTTCTTGTTCACAGTGAAATTGTTGTAACTAATGGAAAGGTTTAGTATCACTTTTTCACTCATGTGTAGATGGAGGAAATAATGTAAATGGTGCAAATATGCACATGTGGTTAGGGCTACCAGTACAAGTGCCTCTTAATGCAAATTAGGATTTTTCAGTGATATTGGTCTCAGTGCTTGATTTAAGAATTACTGGGCCTAGATATTACACACCCCCGACCCCGAGTGTGGGATAAAGGGGTAGAAAATGGATGGATGGATGGATATTACACACATACATACTTGAATGTCTACCTTTGTGCCACTACTTGTCCACTAAAGAATGTTAATGTTATTAATGGTATTACATAAAGCAGTTCATTATAGACTACAATGTAAAATATTGGCATCCATTTAAAAAAGTACTATTATAGCTCAAAGCAGTTTGAACAGTTTTATTTAAGTCTAACATTTTGAATCACCCTCTTCCTTTTCCATTTTTACAGTCAGTCTATAGAAAATATAAACTGTAAAATTGAAAAGCAAATGTTGGTTTCAAAATGTTTATAAAATTTGGTTAAAATCATTACTTTGATTGATAGTTAACAGTTACTTAATCGCTAGAAGAAGCTAATAGCATCAGCATTACAAGGGTGTCTTCATGCTAGATGTTATATTTCTACCTGAGGTTTCATAAGCCTCTCTCAGATTCTCTCCTGACATATGAATTAAGCTCCCCAGCACACATTCAAAAGGTCACCCTTCGGTGGTTCATTATTAAGTAATGATGGCTGCACAATTGGCCCCCACGCTGCTAATGTGTATTATATCTCTCTTGCAGACCCAATAAATCACATCCATTATGACCAGTCTTTAATGTTGTTGGGCAGGGAGTAGCACAAGTGACTCTTGGGTTAACACGTGTACTGGCTTACAGGAAAATTGAAAGGAAACATAGGCTGAATTTGCCATTACAGCACTGCTGGAGTTTGCCAGAATAAATGACCATTTTTGGCCTCGTATCTACATTATGGCTTTTTTTGAATTATAAAATGATTCTTAATGTAGACTCCCAGCTGATATTATAATTTTAAAAAGTACTTAATCAGCTTCGGGCAGGCTTATCCTTAGAGTCCTTCAACCTTAAAATAATATGTCAGCAATTTACAAGCTCTGGCATCTGTATTGCACTGTTGATTACCATAAAATTATCATGATACCAGTTAACTCAAAACTCACTTATAATAGAATCAACTGGAAAATTACGTTTAATGTTATGGCCAATCTGTGTGATAATATATAGATATGAGATACAGATTATGGTGAAAATGCTGGAGCACACACTTTACAAACTTTACCGTTTAAAGGTCCCATGACATGTTGATTTTTGCAGATGTGCTCACTCAGTCATTTCAATGAGGGGAAAGGCAGATATCGCGTGTGCCACAACACTAACAGCAGCACGGTTTTCCAAATAACAAAGAAGTACAACACTCAAGTTAATGTGTGTGGATTCATACACCATTCACACACATACCTGGTGCTATCTACCTTTACATTTGCGACAGTAGCCTGCTAACTGGGCTGTTAGCTGTTAGCTGCAGAGCTAATGTTACGGACATTCTAAGGGTAAAAAGCTAGGTGACCATATACAGCAAAGCAACCAAATTATATAGCGTTATGTTGACTTACTTGTCCAAGGTTTGTAGCTGAGCCAAGGAGAGTTGGTACTGATCGAGACTTAATTTTCAGCCGTTCAGCAAGACCAGCTCTGTATTGTGTCCCCACTGGTTCTTCAGACGTTCGCATGAAGGAACTAAAAAATACATTTGTGCTCATTTGTACATCTAAGCACCTGTCATGCTTCACTTATTTGCAAGCCTTGATGTCTCTACAGGCAAAAGTGGTGGAGCTAATTTTTTAGGGAAGGGGCAGGCAAAGCATGAGAAAGGGGAGGTAACCTTTCCCCATATGATGACATAAGGGGAAAATTCCATATCGGGCCATCTGAGCTGTCGTTCTCTCAGCGGCAGAGCAGGACGATCAAAGCACTCTGTACACCTATCGCCATTTCTAGCCACGGCGGGTCCTTAGGCAGGCTAGGGGAACTCGTATTAATGTTAAAAAATCTCAAAGTGAAATTTTCATGTCATGGGACCTTTAAGCACACTGTTGGACTTTGTATTCCTTGTTTTTTAAGAAAACCTCAAATCTGAACTTTTGGTGAAGTGAGGCAACAGAGAACAGGTTAATAAACTTCAATCACTGACTTGCCCTCCTCTAATGTCTTGTTCTTGCTCTCTATCCAGCCCTGCTAATTGTTATTAGAGGAAAGTTCAGGCTCCGGAGCTCAGTCGAACGTGTCCTGTATCTCAGGGAGTGAGGATACGTGGGGGTGGGTTGTTGCTCTGCTTGACGGAAAAGCTTATCGATTTACCAAACATCTTTTTGAAGGCCTAATGGGGAAACATACTGGCTCTGCTATGTCCATTGAAAAGAAAAAATATATATTTGAAATAAAAACAGACACACATCCTTGCTTTTGATTTCTGGCCTAGTTCTTTGAGCAAACATGACCACAAGATCCTTTCCATTGTGCACTACAGCTTACTTTTATCAAACTTTTTTTTTTCTTTTTTTAAATCGAGGGAGCCTGTTCCAAGTAGATCAAGAGCTCCATTTTCATTCTAGCTCAAGTGGAGCTTAGTGTGCTTGCACCGAGTTCCTGTTTTGAAGAACAGAGATGATGCATGCGCTGATGTTGGTGGAGTGGTGCAACAGGGTGTGTAACATTTTAAATATTTGGCGCCATGGCACTTTCAAACCCGCTTTGGTCCAAAATTGTGCTTAGCACAAATACAAATTTAAAATGGCGTTTTCCTTTCAGCCACTTACAGTGCATTTCTGTGGGCATGCTCTGTATCATGTAACAGAATTATGCACCTCACTTAGTTGCTAAACTGACAGAATGACCGAATTATATAGTTTGGCAACAGTGCAGACAAACCTAACCTGACTAAATTAATAACACAAACAGTGGCATATTTCATTATTAAAGATGGTAAAGTATGCTGAAAGAAGTGTGAACAATTTTCTTGCAACTGTATTTTTATTATGTGTTATGGGGTTTACCATAAACTTGGAAAATGACTGTTGCATGGCCTCTTGTTTTTAAAATAAAGATGGGTGACCTCATATGTTAAAGTAGAAATTAGGAGTGGGCAATGTGAACTCTTGTTTATATCACAGTATTGCAATGACATCACAGTATAAAATAACATTCAGATACATGCTTTACTATATGTATGTGCTATATATTATTATTATTATTATTATTATTATTATTATTATTATTATTATTATCATCATCATCATCATCAATTTTATAAACCTTTCAAAGTTAATAAATGATGCAAGGTTCCTTATCATTAGTCATTTTTTTGCCCATACTGCATTGTTGTGGGTTCATGTACTGATAAGTTGTTTTTAATTTTTACATGATGTCCAAAATGATCTGCACAGCGGCTTCAGGTTTTCATTCAAACAGTGCAGAGGTATCCATGATTGGTTGTGCTTGTGCATTCCTGCTTGATTCAGATGAAAACCTGCAGTCACACTTGCCCTTTGCAATTTAACTGCCTGATTACCATGCCTTTAAGACTAATATATGTAAATTACATTTTCTGATTGGCTGCCTAATATTTTGTCCCATTCAAAAAAAATTTGGAACACTTCTTATGACTTCAGTGTAAACAGGTGAGGCTAAACTGCGCGGGTGAACAGGGGTTATATGTAAACATGCTCACCACAAAACTTTGACTGTTTTTACACTTTAATTTCCATATGTCAGCTAGGAGTGAATATTTGTTTGATGAAACTTAAAGCTTGCTTTAAAAAAAATGGGAAAAATTAAGGAAAATGGGCCAATTAAAGATATAAAAATATATATTTAATTCATAATAAGCTTTTCATTATTTTCATTTTTAGTGTTACTCTCTTGTTGAAAACAATTGCCTTCTAACTTGTAGCTTTGTTTAACGAATTTGAAAAAGCTGTATCTAATTAATGATAATGTTAATGTAGTGGCCCCTTTTTGCATAAAAGGGGCCACTATGTTTTTCTTGCCCCTTTCAAACTGATGCATGAGACCTTTCGTTCCAGACTCTTGTCCTAATGCACTTAACCACAGTCTAAGGCTGCATTAACATCTGAACTTTACTCACATGATAGTTGGGGAACATAGAGCACTCTTTAATAGTTGCTTTTTCACCCAGCATTAAAGTGTGTGCCCACAGATTATGCAAACAAGCAACTCAAACAGTGTATCAGTAACTAAGAAGGTGAACATTTGTAGGTGCCACAGTAACACTGTTCCTCTGAATGCACTCTGTGTAGTTGGGCTGCTTTTACACCAAACTAATTGTCAAACCTTTCCACCCTAGAGTGCAACTTTGTGCCCACTATGCACATTTGCACTTAATTGTTTGTCTGAATAAAGGCTGCGTATCATATTCACATATTTTTTTATATGAACTGATTTGCTTCCAAAGCTGCATTCCATTGGTATTCCAAAAGTGCCTGTAAACCTATAAACGATTTATTTCTTCGTAATGCCAAGCATAGGCATGGATAGACCCCTGGATGGGCTTCAGCCTCTCCTCTTTAGCCTATGGACTGCACAGTATAAGAACAGGCTTTTATTTGAGCATTCTTCAAGATCTGTTTCAGTGAAGTTCAGCAAAGCCTTCCTATGGGAAAAGAGCAAGTTGGTCGACTGAGGTGCCACAAGCTTCGTTGTTCTAGGCGTCCAGTTGTGGTGCTGTAGTGACAGCCTGAAGAAATTTCATCTCACTGAGATACTGACCTGATATGAGTACATCATCACAATGCTGAAGATGAGTTAAAGACAACATACTGGCCTACTCTGTATGATTTTAGCAGATTTTAGACTTTTAGTTTACGCCTTCCTACACATTTTCACAATTTGAAGCTGTTTCCAGGTGAGGCTCTCAGTTGGAAGCGTCTGACTGCAGACCTCTGATGTAGCTCTGGAGTGATTGCTACTTCATGATATTTTCACACATTTGATTTTTATGACTCAAAACATTCAGGTGTCCTGTAGTGTGAGATGGTCAGCCATGAAACTGAATGAATCATTCAGGCAACAGCTACTGAGAGTGCTAGAAGAGGAAAAGAGGCAGAGAGACTGTGCAGGACTGTGTGGGCAGTGAACCACAGAGACAGAGGAGCTGCATGTTGTAATTTTCCAGGTCTAACTGTGATATCTGTGTTTCCTAACTGAATGTTCATCCCCAGTTTGGGTTTTTGCTGTGTTGTATTTTTGTATAGGCATAAAAGCACAAAATAGTCTGGTCTAGTTTAGCTTTGTTTGCATCATGTGATTATAGCCAGAGCTGGGACTTTCACTGCTTTTTTTTCAGACCCAAAACTGTGTTTGATAACCTCTTCGAGTGTGTGTGGTGTGTCACATTAATTAATGTAATTTAAACAAGAAACATAATAGTGGCAGGAGGAACTGCTAATACTTTGCTAAATCAATTATTTGTAATAATCAAATATTGTTTATTATTTTTAATAATTAAAAATGTTTAATAATAATAATAATAATAATTATTTTTTTTGTGCTGGAGACTGGAGTCTGACTCCCCCTTTGAAAGTAATGCTAGTGTTTTAGGTTACCATGGGTAAAACTGAAACATGATTATACTGTCTTGCTATATAAGTGCCTTCAGTATGCTGTAAAATAAGTTTAATTCACTTTCATGTTGCTATTTTACCTCCTGAGAGCCCCTGCCCTTAAAAATGTACCGGCAGTTGCCTGGTAGCAACTGTTGTGACGATGGCTGCTTCAGAGAACACTGGCAAAAATCCCACTCAGCCTCTTGAAAAGTTGTCAGAACCTGACAGATCAACAAAACATCATGTTGCACTCCCATGCAAAATGAATTAATTGAATAAATTTCCAACATTGAGTAAAGTTTGTCTAGCCTTGCAACAATTGTGCAGGAAAAAAACATTTGTGGGTGGAGCGTGTCTAAGTCAATTAAAATCAGCATCTTCACATTTGTTTCCTCTTTCCCCTCACAGAGAAAGTTTACAGGTTTTTCTATAACAGGTAGTTTTATTACATTAAACAATAGCTCACTTCCTATGTCTGTCTTGATGAGAAGATTATACAGTGGGTTCCGCTCATCATCTATGCTTCCTTTTTTGACCACTTCCTTACCATTTATCTTGCCATATTGTTCTCTACCCTGCTGGTGCGAATATTTATTAAGGATTATTATTTTCCAATCACAACCCGAGCCTCTGCATCTCTGATAAAAAGCATCTTGACCTTGAACTGACATACTCTGTCACATTTCAGCTGGCAGTAATAGAGTATGGCATTAGCAGGCAGAGCTCATTGTGCATTAGTAATCTTGATGTTAGCTTATATCCCTCCAGTGATATTCATGAGGGAAAGGCTTTAAAAATGTTTAAAAAGTTGTGGTGCATCATTATAATGAATGTAAATTCGGACAATTATTGTCTACAACATGCTCGCAGTAAACAATGATATAGTGATTTAAATTCAGGTATCATGTGAGAATGCATGATGTTCTGCATAAATAAAAAAGGCAGCTTTACCTTAAGTTGGCAAAGGTAGTTGGATTAGAACTGTGCGGACTTGCCTCAGGGCTCTGTGCGGTGATTGATTTCACTGCAGTTTGTTAACTCATACTGTGAATTAAAGGTTTGTAACATTTCTCTGGATGACGTTTGACAGTGTTGAACAAATTACAATGCTGATGCATTCTCACCTCTATTCACTGTTGTGTTTGTTCATTGTAAGCTTTGCAAATGCACCCTTTATTGTCAGTTGTTTCGACTGATCCTTTCTTCTGCTCTATACTAGACCAAATTTAACACACTGAGCTGGACAATATATCCTTATTTTGCATAAACTGCATGTAGCACTGTTAACAGCCAATTAATTGGAAATGAAAACTTGTGCTTTGGCATCCTTTTTTGTGGTCCATTTTACTTTCTACTAGAGACCATATCCAATGTACATTGCAAGGATAAATTCCTTAAGAATCTAGCTAAGTCTTTCACATAACCCCATAGGGTTCATCATTGTGCTGGCTAAATCTGTGAACTTCCTAATCTCTTTTGTCATGCTCATGTTTGAACTTGTTAGAGTATAATGTCTTTACTAAAGTACTTAAGATTGAACCTTTATATGTTTGTATTTTATTCTCAGCCACCCTGAGAAATTGCACATGGATGATGTCTACTGCGAATTCCTTGTGTTGCCTCTGAGACCAAGAGGAAACATATACTGCTGTTTGCTTCTCACTGTCAAATGCTAATGTTTTGTCAGTTATGTAATCTCCTTTTTTGAAGCAACAGTTTGTCTGCACAGCAGTATCTGTCAGGTAAAAAACAACTTTGAGATGAAGGGAATGACCTTTTCTTTGGAAAGAAGAGAGAAATAAACCAATCTTCTGCAAACTATTTCCAATGTCTGATATATTCAGGGGGCATTGTTGGAGGTCTAGGACCTGAGTGGCTGCTTTTCAAGTGATGTCAAGAGAGTTGCTTTTTTCCAGAATCTAATTTTTTATGAAAACCATTGAAGTGTGGCTTTTGTCAGGATGCCCTGGTTGAAGGTTATGCTTAATGACATGTCTACCCGCTCTTTCATGGTTAATATCGCAATATTCTGTGCTTAAGGCAAAAACGGAGTATGAAATTGTGCGCTTTTCAAGACACAAAACCATTCAAAGTGTCTTAGTGTTTGTTTCCTGGTCTAACGAGGAACATGGAGAGGGGAAGAAGATCTAGATACAAACGGCTTTACTTGACGTATGCTTGCCTCCAAACAGTTGTGAGATTATACAAAACTCTGTACTTTATGACCAGTATTAGGAAGACTTACACTGATAAAAGCTTTCTCCCTGAGTAGCAACCATTAGACTTAGGCAAATGCTATTACAACCCTGGTGAAAAAACATTGTCTTAGGAAATTCTCCATACCTACATTTTATTATGTGTTTGTAATATCATCTGGCTTCAGTATTCCTGAAAATGCTGCCAGTCATAGTGATCCATCAGAATAGTTTCAGTGTTTAAATAATTTATGGTTCAAGGCTGTAGTCTGATATTGTGTGAAAATGTAAAACAAACAGTGCATGTCAAGCAATGATCTAAGACGATGTGTTTCTCATTTCAAGTATATATTCAGTGATCTAATATTGATGTGATGACAGATTTACTTAGCCTTGACTTTGTTTCAAATACTTTTTTTGCTGAGCAATAGGACATTTGTTCTCTGAGAAGATCAGAATTCCTATTTATATTCAAGATGCTACATTATTGTGAATGCTTTACCAGGTATCTGCTTACCTGAGTTTGATGAAATAAGCATTTAGGAGCATCCCAGGTGGTTGTTATATTGATTTGTTCTCTATTAGAACACTACAGTCTGCCAGAAAGTGTCCCGTACTGAGCATTTTAGACAGACCATCCATTTGGGGTTGAATTAGGCAATTTCATGCATAATGACACTGTCCAAAGCATGGACAATATACCAAGGGTGTTTTTGATCACAGATGCATTTAAAGATGTATTGGCCTCTGTTGCACTGGAAAAAGTTCCTTTTTGCTTGAATGTCCTCATGGCTCCAAATATTAACAGAAAAGAGGGAAAAGAACAGAAATGACCCTGATAGGAAAAGGCCTAACACCTTTTGCAGCAACAATTTGCAACAATAAGGCAACATTCAGGCCTGTGTGTAAAGACCACGTCTTAGTAAATGAAAAGGTCAGCACATAAGATTTTAATGTAAAACTTGAGCCTGATTCTCCAAAGGTTTTCAAATTGGAAAAATATGATGAAATATACTACAGTGTCAATGGAGGATTATGATTTTCTGATGAATAAGGTAGCAAGTGTGTCTGTTTTGCAGGTTTGCCTTAATAAATATGCAATTTAGATTGTTTTTTTTTCCAAAGAACACAAACATATGAATTTTGTGCCTGCAGTGTCTGAAGGTCGCTGGTACAAATGAATACCACTGAAAGACAGGCACTGTGTTTTTAGCTTTTTAAATGATAATTTTGTACAAAAATATGTACAAAATAAATATGTAGTTCCGTTATGATTTATTGCTAAGCCTGATTTTAAAAACTGATGATATCAGTACTGCTGGAATAAACCATTGTATCTCTGAAACTGCAGAAAAATATTTTATTGGAAATTAACGTGGCAGTAATTATTTCGACTGGTCTATTACCATGACATTTTCACACAATGTCAAGACAAGATGGTGTTTTAAAATAAAAAAATGAATAAGCTGCAAAAATAGAATGATTTGTCCTGACACCAATGGTATGCTATTTTTTTTACTGTTGTTCTTATTTTTGTGTCTTGCAATTTTCTCTCCCTCCTTTTCATTTTTTGCGTTGCAGAATAAAACACAATCTTTGCAGCAGGGCTGTCAAAATAAAAGTGAAAAGTTGAAAATTTACATAGCAGTTGACTATTTAATTATTGAATATTCTAATGTAAAAAACATCCGGATGCAGTGTGTGATGTAAATGTCTGTGACAGAGGGAGTGAGGCCCTGATGATCCTCTCAGCTCTCTTCACTATCCTCTGTAGGGCCTAGTAATCCAAAATAAAACAAGTGCCGTACCAGGCTGTGATGCAGCTACAGAGAATGCTCTCTAGAGTCCATCTGTAGAATGTGATGAAGATTTGAAGGAGGTGCACTCTCCTCAGTCTCTGCAGGAAGTAGATACGCTGCTGGGCCTTCTTAGTGATGGAGAGGGTGTTGAGAGTACATGTGGGGTTCTCCGCAACCAAGAAACTCATTGGTCTGGACAATCTCCATTGAGGAATCATTGATGCTGAGCAGAGAGTGATCACATCGTACCCTACTGAAGTCAACAACCTTCTCTTTTGTTTTGTTCACATTTAGAGACAAGCTGTTGGTTCTGCACCTGTCTGTTATCTGTTGCACCTCCTCTCTGTACACCACCCTGTCGTTTCCGCTGATCAGACCCACCGTAGTCCTGTAATCAGCAGACTTGATGATGTGGTTTGAGCTATGCATAATGTATTTTTGAATATAATTCAATATTTATTAATTAATAATATCCTACTCTGTGATGAAAGCTTTAATTTTCTTCTGTTTATTTAATGCACAATGACTTTATATTTTATTCATTTAAGGATGTTAGGTAAGTAAATATGTAAATATAAGTATAAAATAAACAGGGTGCGAGCATAAGATTAGGACTGGAATAATAAAAAAACAATCATTTAAAATATCTAAAGATGAACAAGGAGTCATTTAAAGTAACTAAACAATTAAAAGACAAAACAAGGTTGAAAAGTGGTCCCAGGCTTCAGCAATGCCTTGATATAAAAGCAGCAATTTTTCAGTAACTTAGCAAAATTTTCAGCCTTAAGGTGCACTGTTCTGATGTGGAGGGGACAGGGAGTAGTCCCAGTCTTCAAGTCTGCAAACTTTGCCTATGTTTTCTTCACATTTGTGTTGAAATTGTTAGTTTGCACCAGGCCTCCAGTTTTTCCATTTCCTACCCGTACTCAGACTCTGGTCAAGTGATGCATCCCACCGCTGTGATATTATCTGCAAATTTCACAGTATGATTGCTCGGATCAAGACAACACCCTGAGGGGTACTGGTATACTGGCCTGTTTATTAACAAGCCACATACTCAGTTGCACAAAGATGTGCTCTGTCCAGATAGTGTCAGTTGAAAGATTTTGAAGTATGTTTTGGATCATTGTCATTGTTGTAGAAGTCAGACTCTTCATCTTTAGTCTCATTTGCTAGTAGAACTTGCTGATATTTAGTTAAATTAAAATTTTCCTGCACCTGGACACTGGGTGCCACATAACTCCAAAGCATAATAGACCTGTCCCCATTCATAATAATTCGTTTTTTTTTTTTTGTTTTCCTCCCGTTCTGCTCTCTTATTTCTCCAAATATACATTTGTTGCACAAAGAGTTTATTTGTCTTTTCCTCAAATGCCTCTTTGTTTTTTGTTTTTTTTCCAAATGCCTCTTTATTTTGATGTTATTTTGCATACTTCAGACAATGATTTTTGTGAAGAGGTCACAGGTGAGGCTACCTTCTGCAGATCGTGTTTATGCAACAACACTGCTCATTAGCAAAACTGTCGAGCCGGCCGAAGCTGTGATGTCAGCAAGAATACTGCTGCTCAAAATGCTGATTGAGTATTCTGCATGCTCCTGTTCTTAGCAGTCTGGATTTCTGAGCTGAACTTGCTAGGTCTGGTAGGTACAGGAGTTTGTATTGTCTATTAGAGCACCAAGATTTCAAACGTTTTTTTAGAAACCTAGAATCAAGATGTACACTAATTTTAGTCTCTTCTCTTTGTTACCAAACACAGTCTGTCTTCTTTTTGTTACCGAACACAGTCTGTCTTCTCTTTGTTACCAAACACAGTCTGTCCTCTCTTTGTTAAGTTTAAGCATATTTTGCCTCTTGGCAGTCGGGCTATAGCTATGTGGTGACTGAGCCAAGTAAATGTATCATCTGCATAACTGTAGTAATCAATGTTGTTGTTATGCAGAATTTTTCCCAATGGAAGAATATTGTTGACAAAACTGTCTGTCTGTCTAAATGAGACTTTAACCAATACATGGCTATTCCAAGAAGTCTTATTTACCTTTTTTTCTCTAATTTCTCTGTCTAGAAATATTCTGAGCTCAACAGCAGAATTCACAAACTCGGGATTGTTTTATACTAAGTTGCCATTCAGCTACCTAAACTGGATTTAGGTCCAAAGGCAGCATGAACATCTAGTAACAGAAGAACCGTTATTTTATAAGTCACTTTAAACCTTTTATTCTTTGAAATTTGTCAACATTTTAAATTAATTTAATTCAATGGGTGGTGCTGGTAAATCAAAATTTTGATTGCATCTTTGAAAGAATACAAATTCAGCGCATGTCCTTTCAGATATTATCTTGACCTCAGCAGTGCCTTTTGACTGCTGTTTCTTTTTGACTTTTCAGAGAATGGAAATTCCTCTGCTCTGTACGCATCAATTAGCTTAATTTTCAGATCCTCAGTTGTTCAGAAAAGTCTTTGGTTGTTGAGTGTTCACACAAGGTCAGAGAACTTACAGTTCCTAATGATGAATTTTGACTTGCATAAACCTTGCTAACAAATTAATTAAGGCCTAATGAGTTCAAATCTGCAACTTTACAATTAAAAGGGTGCTCAAAATTTTGCACATGCCACAATTACTTTTTTTTTTTTAAAGATATTTAGTAACTGTGCATTAACATTGCCAAGCAAATGTTATTCTTAAGATTTGTTTGCTGCAGTGATTATGCTTATAGTTGTTATAATTTGGCCATGAGTAGCCAAACTTTTGCCAAAAAAAAGAAATGCCTACACAGTGATCAAACTGCTTTGAGATCTGATTGCACAGAAATAGACAAATGTTTTGTATTATTCAAATGTAAGTATGCAAATTATGCACTGTATTGCATTTACATTGGAGGTGCTCTCTACACCAGCTGTTTCAAGTCTGCACCATTGACCTCTTTTCTATTTTTTTTTTTTAAGTTGAATGAATGATAAAAACATAATGGATCTTTTTACATATGTGCAACAGTAACTTTTCTTTAAATCATAACATCCTCTCTTCTACATATAATTCAAATTTACTGAAGGTTTGGGTTTACATGCTTTTGTCACAAGCAATAACGGACATTTAAGGGTTAATAACTTGTTTGTGTGTTGCAAGGGTCATAAGTTCATTCACTGTCCACTGGCATAATACATTGCTTATTTACTGCAAGGCCTGATTTTTAAATTTGCTCAAGAAGGTTATGAAAACATTTGCTCGAACTCATGTGTCTTATGTTTACTTAATGTAGTTATTCTAATGGATTCCACAAAACATTCTCAGCTGTGAGCATAATCATGTTCATACAGGCCAGTATTGAAACATTGTGTGTTTGTGATACAGTCTCTGCATGTAATACAGAGCATATTAAGCTGGGGTTCACACTGGCCGTGTTTTGTCCGGACTGACCCTAACTTACCCTACTTCATGAGGGTTTTTTTTTCCTGATTTAAAGTAAGGCAGGCTTTCAGTTTCCAATGGAGTTGGAAAAGTTTTCCTAACTACACAATATTTAAAAAAAAAAACAGCTAAGGTTTCTTTGCATAGCAAATTATTAGCCTGCTAGCACAAGTGGTGTCTTAATAGTGCTGCAGTCGAAATTTCATGTGCGTTTTTCAGTGTTTCATTATGTTATCTATAATTAACAAGCACATGATCTGGCTAATTGTAACTAGCGAGTTAGATAGTGCTAGCTGTTCCTTGACAAAAGAGAGATGAGCAGCCATAAATATTAACCCTTACAAACCCCTAACAAAAAGCACACCTTGCTTTTTTCAGCATTCAGAAAAAGAAAAAAAAAAGTTTTAGAATGCTGCAGTAATTATAGATTCAGAGTGCTCCAGATGCCTCTGTGATCTGCAAGCTGTTCAAGACTTATAGTCAAAGGCTAGGAAAACCACAGTTAAATTTTGTTTCTGGAAAGTGATGCTTCTAAACTCTGTGGGGAGGAACAGAGATGGAACCAACCGCTAGTAATATCCAGATGGCTATGAGTCATTGTTCTTCTTTTCATCCCCAAAATGGCCTGTTGCTGCTCCTCGTTGTAGATGCCAACTTGTTATAGACTCTCGGTAACACCAAGAAAAACATCAGAAAACTTGACAGCATGATCTTGATAGAGATGGGGCAGAGTATCCTTTGGGCGGTCAGTGCTGTCATACTTCTCAATGTAGCTTTTATTTTTTAGATGACATCCTAGGCAGACCACTTGCATAACCAAAGACCCATTTGGTGCTATTGTAAAAAAAATAATTTTGCTTTTTTAATATTTCTGTTGTTTACCTCCTGGATTATCCGTCAACTACGGATATGGCGTTGCTATCCCACTTCCCTGTCATTTCTGTGATATGTTCCTGTCAGTTGCTTGTCTGTGATACAGGCTGATAAATGTAGCTGGTAGTCTTCTTGTCAAACTGTTCTGCCTGCAGCCAAAGAATTAACACTGACTATCTATCTATAATTGTGAAGTAACCACACACGACAGAGAACTATGGCACATAACTACTGTCTGCCCACAAACTGTTTCATTTTGCCTGAAATGAAATCCGAATACTTGAGGTCAGTGAGAGGGACAGGGTGTAACACAGAACCATGTTTCTCGCGCATTTTCTCCAATTAAGACTTTCTTTTGCTACTCCAAAACACTATGGATATGCTCTGAATATGTCTTAGAAGAACTGCTTTTGATTTCAGTAAATTGTTCCTTAAATAACCATTTTTGTTAATGAGGTGTGCAAGTGAGAAGAGACCTCTTCAAGTTAAAGGATGTCCAAGTGATGTAATGGTTCGATATCAATTGAATGTCTTACCTAGAACTGATCAATCAGTCAACTATTAGGAACTTTTATTGTTAAGAATGTATACTAGTTTTTTTGTATGCTATTATATGCTACATTTGTGCTGCATCATGTTGCGTATAAAACCATTTATAATATTTGTATAAAACTCATTCTGTAATGGAATGAATGAAATAAATAGTGAATTCATTAATTAATAAATGAAATGAAATGAGTCTGCAGCTCTTCAGATATTCAGTGTTGGATCAACATCTCAACTACCAGTTTCGTTTTCCCTGTATTTACAAAAAAATCAATATTCTGTTCTCCACAGTTTTTTTCTGAACTCAGTTTTCACTGGGAGCAGCTAAGGTCAGAAGTGTCTAGGGATGTTTTTTTTTTTTTTTTTTTACTGATGCTGATGTGGATACTGATGTGGATACTGCTTACATTGACACATTTATTGGTACCTTTTTGATACTACTCTCCATCATTTTGTGCAAAAAAATAAAGAAATCACACTTTTTTGGGATAAAAAGAAGTAATGAGGGAGGGCTGCTAGTGGACTGGTGGTTTGGGAGTTGCCTTTGTGGTCGGAAGGTTGTGGGTTCGAGTCCCGGTACTGCCAGGGGCAACACTAAGGTACCTTTGAGCAAAGTACCATCCTCACACACCGCTCTCCAGGTGCGGCTTTGCTGCCTGCCCACTGCTTAACTCGCAAATGGGTTAAATGCAGAGAATGGCTTTGAATGTCTGCTCAACAAATGTCTGAAGGTGATGTGCAGATTCTTCCCTGCTGTATGGCATCATGTTTTGCTCATGCTTGCTAAAGTTACTGCATGTTATAATGCTTATATTTATAAACTCTGAAAAGCATTTCACAAGACAAGCATATCTTGACATTGATCAATAGACACACTGAGGTAAATACTAATTAAAAAACTTGGTACTACTTTACAGTAAGACTGCCTTTATAAACGGTTTGTAAATGATTTGTATTCAGGTTGTAGACAGTTTATAAATCATTCATGAGCAGTTATAAACTGTTGTCATACATTGTTTTAATTGTAGTAGCACATTAATAAATTTGATGACGCTTACAGTTGTGAGAAAGGAGCAAATAGCGTGCCTGAATCAGTGTATGACAACTGTTTCTAACTGCTTATTAATGATTTATAAATGTATTATAACTCATTTAGAAACCCTTTATAAGGGTATTCTTATTGTAAAGTGTCACCAGAAGCTTTTGATTTTGAATGTTGGTTTTTCAAATAGAATCGCTGTGCAACATCTTCTTACTCTTAGTTTTAAAATGGCTACCAGTGTTTGAGTTATTACATAACGTGTCAGCTTCTTTAATGAATGTCGTGATTTACTTTCAAAACAGTTGCATGAAAGACATGAGCATTTGTAAAATTGTAAAAATGTAAAAGCAAATGTAAAATTCTGAGGGCAGTTATTGTTTTAAAAAGATTTTCATGAATAACACATAGTTACTGATTCATTTTTGACAAGGGGTTTAGAGAATCTTAGCCTATTCAGTAGCTCTGAGAGAACTGTTTTTTTTTTTTTTCTTTTGAATGCGTGTATTTGTCATAGCTCTTCACTGTGTAATGCTTTTGGGGGAAGTTTCTCATGTGCGCAGAGGCTGAGCAGATGGCCTTGTGCTTGTCATTGAGACTGCTGGCTTTTCTCCTGCTCTGGCATTCATCCAAATATTGAAGCCTTTTCCTGTACTTGACCAACCATCTCTAATAGGTTCACCGAAGGAGCAGTAGAACCTCTAGGCTTCTCACTCATAGCATATTGCCTCACGAAAGCATCCTGAAAGGTTTCTCCCATTTCTCTATGGTTTCAGCCCTGAACGTCTTTGTAATGGCTTTGCTGGCCAGGTTGATGTGATTAAGGGGATAAGGAAATGATGTGGAAGAACGTGGCTAAGTAATGCAGGGCAAACACCAAGAAATGATGTGTGGCTGGATAGAATGTTAAAAGGCCTTGGGCAAGACATTTAGTCTGCATGCTGTTACCTTGTTCTTAGTACCTTTGTACACTGTGAACTTCGTAATGCTATGTCAGATGATGAATGGCCCAATATATACCTAAAGTAAATGAACAGTGGCTAGTCTGACTTTCTCTTTTCCAACTTTCCCTGGCCTTTCTCTTTCTCTTCGACTTTCCCTGGCCTTTCATTTCTGCCTCACAAAATCAGTAGGGCTAGCCAAAATAATTTGAATATTTGAGTATTTTTCATTATATTAATACTGTGTATTGATTTGTATTTTAAGTAAATGAAGTCAAATATTATATATGTATTTTTAGGTGAAAAGAAGAAACAATGTTGGTTAAAAGCTGAACATGTTCTCAGATTATTGGTTTACCACTAAACAATGTTCCAATTTACAAATGTATAAATTCTGTACATGTTTATTAACCAATATAACTTGCTATCTATGTATGCTATTCACTATTCACTAACTAATGGGTTTCTTTATATGACAGAAAATTCCAGCATCAAAAACTAATATATTTTGAATAAAATATGAACTACATGCAGTGATCAAACATTATGGTTAAACATAAAATTATTTTTAATTGTAATATTGAAAATGAACATTCAGATATTTGATCAAAAACTTAAATAGGCTTAAAAAAATGAAATAACTCTTTAAAGAGCACTGTTAGAGCTGCAGTGAATAATTTTAATACATTGTTGCATTGATATACCTTTCAAATTTTGGAATTTGATAGCTTTATCTTTTTTTAATTCACATCAATTGTAGCCTAATAGCACTTGGATGGAATGAGTATTGTGTGTGTGTGTGAGTGTGTGAGTGTGTGTGTGTGTGTGTGTGTGTGTGTGTGTGTGTGTGTAAACTCCATGGATTCAAGTCACCTTGTCTGAGTGCAACAAACTGCTGCTTTCCACACAGCCTTTGAAGCTATGAAATAAAAAGTCAGAGATGCTTCAGAATCCATGTGAATCATGTATGATTCAAAAATGTTGAAGTATCTGATGATAAGAAAACTACAAGTTTGATGTGCTGTGGAGGCACGTCATGTTTGATGAATTATCTCAATTAAGCAGTGATCTAAATACTGTAGCTTCTGACTCAGCTTCTGACTCAACTCAAGGAACTGCTTTATCTTTTTTTCTTATTTTCTTTTCTAATTAAACTGTGTTATAAAAGTTTCCAAACTTGACATCATAAACAGCAGATCTAGTTATTGCGAAAAAAATAACGAGCACCAGTTTTAATTGCAGTAAGTGTCCACCACAAAATATTACTACAGGGTGAGAGCAGCAGGGCAACCAGACATTTTGATTTATTTTATTCTTATTATTTGCTAAATACAATTTAGAATGCTGTAAAATGGACTCAGTGGGGTGTAGAAGTGGCAGGATGGAAAGGCTTGCTTTTGACAGAAATAAGATGCATGCTTAGTGCAGCCACTGAGAACTGAAATATAGATTAAACTGGAAACAGATGCAGAGGCAGCAGGGGGGTTGGGGTCAGTAGCCCAGGCCCTGCCTTTAAGGCAGGCCAAGAGATTTGACCAAATGTAAATACCTGATGATAAAACATATTAGATATTCTTAACAGAGTTGTGTAATATAACATAACACATGCAATAATATAACAACAGTGATATAAATTATATGTATTACTTCATTTTGGGGTGCCAATAAATGGGAAAATTATCAAGAATATGAGGGAGAGGACTAGGTCGGTCCTGAGGTAATGAACAGAGATGTTCACAAGTCAATTTTACCAAGTCCAAGTCAAGTCTCAAGTCTTTGTCCTCGAGTCCAAGTCAAGTCTCAAGTCTTTGAGTGGCAATGTCAAGTCAAGTCTTTAGTCCCAAGTCCAAGTCTATGG
>JBBIGA010118946.1:4502-27598 GCA_037576975.1 Alestes dentex | reverse complement strand
GTGAGAGAGAAAGAGAGAGAGAGAGAGAGAGAGAGAGAGAGAGAGAGAGAGAGAGAGAGAGAGAGAGAGAGAGAGAGTAGCAATTAAAGTTGATTTTCTAGGCATGGCGAGGCAGACAGCCTGTGACATGAATGACTCTTAAGAATCTATATGTACAATTTTTCTTCTGTTTCACTGCTTTTCAGAGGTTGGCTGCTATAATAAATGCTTAAAGGTAACCACTATTTTCTCTCACTCGCTTCCCTCCGAGTTTCTGCTTGATTCGTGAATGAAGCCATGCAGACGGTCATGAATACAGCCAGGGTCGCTCATGAAGATAAACATTTTTTTTCTGAGAAAGAAAAGCACAGTTAAGGCAGCCGGTCAGTCAATAGAGCCAAACAATGCAGTAGATTCCAGCAACAGACTCGGATTATTAATCACAGACCGGAAAGAATTTACTCTCCAGCCGATGCGTCACTGAAGCATCAACAGGCAGTTGAGAGGAAAACGAGTAAAGAAAAAAAGGGAGGGAGAGAGAGAGAAAATAACAATAACAGACCTAGAGAAAAACCATCCATCACCGGCCATTAACTGCGGCACGGATAGCGCGGGACGGCTGTCAGCTGAGCGAAGAGCGGATATGACAGAAGCCCTGATTTCATTTGGTCACTGCTAACTATGAATGATGACAGCACCACTCACTTTCACAGCCACTGACTACAGGGGACACTCCACTGAGTGAGGGCAGTGTTTCTCACTACTTTGGTGAAAAAAGCTGAATAGTGTAAGATGCATGGCATTAATTATTTCGGTTATAGGGTTATTAATCAGTTAACCAAATCTCTATCGGCAAATCTTGTACTTAATATATCATATAATAATATAATAATAATAATAATATAAGATAATATTAGGATAATATGGTTTAAGGTACATATCCCGGTCTCCTCTATATATATGCACTCAATTGTGCATGTGGAGACATACATACACTACCGGTCAAAAGTTTTAGAACACCCCAATTTTTCTGTTACTTTGTGTTGAAATTCAAGCGGTTCAGTGTCTCATTGTTCATTCTGCAGAAAGTTCTTCCCAACTATGTTGCAGAAGTTCCAATAAGTGCGCAGCACTTATAGGCTGCTTTGCTTTCACTCTTCTGTCCAGTTCATCCTGAAGCAGCTCGGTGGGGTTTAAGTCTGGAGACTTCTGGCCACTCCATGTTTTCCAGCTCACCATCCTGTTCTTTTTTCTGAGGTATTTCTGGCAGAGCTTGAACTTATGTTTTGGGTCCCTATCTTGCGGAAGGATGAACCCTACCACCTAGGCACATACCAGAGGTACTGCATGGCACTACAGAATTATTTCCCACTTCTGGGTAACCTCACCATTTTTAAACCTCTTGCAGTTCAGCACTGCCCTTGGTCCCATTTCATGCTATTCATTGGACTTGAACTGTTTGAATTTCATAAAAAAAAGCTTGAAACACTGGGGTAGTGTAGGATTTGAGCTGAGAGTGACGAGGATGGACAGGATGAGGAATGGGTATATCAGAGGGACAGCCTGGATTGGACCGTTCGACAGAGAGAGGCAAGATTGAGTTAGTTGGATATACGAAGAGGAGAGATGCTGGTTATTTTGGGAGAAGGATGCTGAGGATAGAGCTGCCAGGCAGGAGGAGAGGAGGAAGGCCAAAGAAGAGGTTTTTAGATGTGGTGAAAGGACGTGCAGGTGGTTGGCTTGACAGTTAAACATGCAGAGTAAAGCAAGAAATGGAAATAGATGATCTGCTGCAGCAACTCCTAACAGGAGCAGTCGATTGAAGAAGAAGAAGATTTGTGGTTATTTGAAAGCCAAACTAAATGTTATGGATTTAAGTTTTTTTAATTCTGTATCCTTCTCTTCTCCTCTCCTCTTCTCCACTCTTCTTCTCCTCTCGTCTCTTCTTTGCTAGAAGATCAAAGAAAAATTCAAACTTTCTGTTGCCTCATTTAAGAAACTGAACATTGGGCCTTTAAAGAGCAATGAAAGATCTTGGAGACTGGTGGTCTTCCTGTTTAAATATACAGCCACTAACCCTGGTCATTTACTGCTGAGTTGAATCAGATGTGTTAGATTGGGAAAATAAATGAACCGTGCCCTCCAGGACCAAAACTGCTGACCCCTGACCTGCAGTGTTAGAATCAATAGGACAAACCCAGCACCAGTATTCCAAGCTTCAAAGGATATTTTAATCACGCCCTATTCCTCACAGCAGTGTGGAACTGGGAAGGAACACTTCATTTGCAATAATTAACTCCTGTTCTCAGGGCATTTAGCACAATGTCATCACAGAAGGAGAAGAGAGAAAAGTGAAAAAGTAATTCATTATTTGAATAAAATAAAATAAAAAATGACAGTATAATAAAAGCATGAAATAAAAAAAAATAGTTGCTCTCAGAGAAAAAAAATACATTAAAAACATAAAACGGCTGCTAAATATCAGTAACAGAGGTGTGAGCAGTTTTTTTACTTTCAGTGTAAAGTAAATATTAACAGCATAAAATGAAAATAAAGTGTGTAGTATCTACTGTATATAAAATACAGTATGTGTGAGCCCCTGTGTGTGTGTGTGTGTGGAGAAAGTGAGTAAAGATCAGTATTTATTTGTCATGTTTAAATGAAAAGTAATGTTTAAAATGTACACTAACGTTTCTATAGGCCACATTTTAAGTTAAATTGTGTTAAGTTCAGTAATTGTGCACTAAAAAGTAACTGTACACCAAAATGTACAGGATGTACATATCAACAAAACATAATCTGAACAGGGGCACAGACTTTTGCATATGGCTGCATAGTCACTGTTAGATTAAATTATTATTTATTATTATTATTATTATTAGTAGTAGTAGTAGTTGTAGTAGTAGTAGTGGTAGTAGTGGTAGTAGTAGTGTATTTGTTGCTGTCAATATAACTTGTTAATTTTGATTAATCACAGAAAAATAACACATTAAAATATTAACACTAATTAATAGTATTCTGTGGTGCCCTTTGTCCCAGTGCTGTTCTGGCCACAGTGGCTTTTTCAAATGAAGGAGGCAGATGAGAACAGGCTGCTTGGCCCACTGATGGAACATTTACGGTTAAAAAAGGCCCAGATGGAACTGCAGTTTGAAGCATCATTCTCTAAACTTTCTCCAATAAGGAGTTTCTGTACCATTTGAACAATTAAAATCTGAAATATTACCTCAACACAAAGCATTACTTTTCATCTGCCAAAATTCTTTTGAATTGAAGTATTTTTAAATGCTTTCTCAACAAAAATTAATGTAGGCGATTCATTTAGATTACTTAGGTGCAAAGCATGTAATTACTTCAGTACTTTTTTTGAATCGCTTGACAGCCCTAACCTCTTTATTTTCAATTTTTTATTTAGAAAACTCTTAACACTGAGTTAATAATTCATGCTGGATGTGTAGATATAGTCCAAAATGAAATGAAAATGAAATCATTCAGTTACTTTCCAGTAAATCTTGGGGATGATTTTGTCACAACAGCAGAGATATGTGGATATGAGCAGGTATTTATGTAATAGTTTGGAGCAAGTCATCCTTATAGGCTGACAAAATATCCTCTGTCAGCTGAGGAAGAGGAAAACGTCTAGAGCACATCCTCCTGTGAATCATGGTTTCTATCACCATTATCATCATCTCCAGCACGAACCATTCACATAAAATATTCCATGCTGCCATAACCATAGTCATAGACAGTGAAGAGCTCGAATGCACCTGAGTGTGTCTGGCTTTCTATGGCTGTCATCTTTCAGCCCTCTCCTAAAAGAAAATGGAACAATCAAGGCTTTTTCAAGCAGTTGCCATTTCTTTGCATGTAGAGCTATAGCATGAGGTGCTCAGCAAAATGTCACAATAGGAGGTTGTATGATAGAAAGCTTGGAGCGTGCTGTGCGATAACAGCCGCTTTATATGTTTATTGCACGTCACGCTGAACAAGACGACGCCAATAAAATCTTGGCAAAATTCTGTCACAGACAATGAGATAGCATTTATGTTCACTTGTGCTACTTGCCAGAATATACAATAAAGATGTTTTGACAATTTTGACCACATTTTTGCTTGGGATGTTCATCTGTGGTCCTTTCCTGCAGCTGCATGAATACAGAACACACTGACCCAACAAACAGCAACATTTAATTTTTACAGACGACTTTAAGCTCTTACAGAAAACAACCTTATCAGTGCAAATGAGAGGAGAATGTTCTAGAACCGTGTTATTGGGGAGAACATTCTAAAACAATGAGAGGAGAATGTAGAATAGTGCTAGTGGGGGGAACTTTCTAGAATAATGTGAACTGGGATGTGTATTCTAGACGAGTGTAACTGAATGGAGATATTTTCAATCATGGTTTGAATGAGAATGTTCAAGAAGATGAAGAACTTATTCTAGAACAATGTGAATGTTCTAGATGAAGAACTTATTCTAGAACAATGTGAATGTATCACAGCATCCTAGAACAGCACGAGTGAGTAGGGAACATTCTAGAGCAGTTTGAATAAAGAACATTCTAGAACAGAGTGAATAGGGCCTGACACTCAAAAACACTGTGAATAAGGCATGCCACTCTAGAGAAGTATGTTTGGTGATAACAAGTGTAAATGGAAGGAGAATGTGGTAGAACAGCGTTAGTGGGGAAAATGTTCTAGAACAATGTGAATTGTGGTGGGAATTCTAGGAGAGTGTAATCGAGCTGAGAACTTTCTACCATGGTGTGAATGAAAGGAGAATGGTCAAGAAGGGTGTGAATATGGAAAATATTCTTGAACAATGTAAACTTAACATAGCATTCTAGCGCAGTGTGAGTGAAGAAAATTCCAGAACAGAGTCAATGGGACCTAACAGCCACAAGGCTTGCCATTTCAGATGAGCATGACTGATGATAACATTCTAGAACTCTAGAATGGAGGAACAGAAAAGTATGAATGAGAGAGGGCTGTTCTAGTACAGTGTTAGTGGCGGGGGCATTCTAGAACATAGTCAGTGAAAGAAGATTCTGTGTGAATGTGAGGAATCTTCTAGAGCTGTGTTAATGGGGAGAACATTCTAGAACGGTGTGAATTAGTGACGAACATTCAGTGAGGGGACGACATTCTAAAACATCGTCAGTGGAAAAACATCCTAGAACATCCTAGAACAGTACAAAAGAAGGAAGAACATTCTAGAAAAGCATGAATGAGAGGGGACTGTTATAGCACAGAGTTAGTCAGGAGACTATTCTAGAACATTGTTAGTGGAAGAAGATTGTAGAACAGTGTGAATGTGAGGAAACCTCTAGAACTGTGGTAGTGGGGAGAACATTCTAGTACAGTGCAGTGTAAATGAGAGAAGAACATTTTAAAACAGTGAGAAGAGAACATTCTAGAACATTGTCAGTGGAAGAAAATACTAAAACATTGTTGAAAAGAAGAGAACATTCTAGAACAGTGTGTGTGGGGTAGAATGCTTGGGTTTGTTGTTGTTTGTTGGAGAAAGTTTGGTGGCATGCTCTGAGGCTGAAGCTACTTCTGAGGAAAGATTTATTCCAGTGTACCTGCCGCAGAATCTGTAGAGTGAACACCTGCTTTATGATGATAAGCTGACCACTCCTCCTGCGATGTCAGTGCTTTAGTGAATGCAGTAGTGCTTTACGGCACCTTATTCTGCAGTTAAAAGCACATTTATTTTACCCCAACAGGCACTACAGGTGGCAGAGAGGTACTTATGTCTCAGCTCTGCTAGATGAGGGGAATGTGAGCGCCTCGATGGAGGAAACCTCAGCCGTAATGCGTTTTTTCATAAGAGCCTTGTACTGTTGCTTTGCGTTTCACTCCATCCTACTTCTGTCCACGTAAGCTATTCAGTCCCACATCTGAGCCGTGCCATAACCAAAGAGGCAATCAGCAGAGGCAAAGAAAAAAGCCCAATTTTCTACAGGCTAATTAAAGGGAAGACAAGATGAAGGCCAGCACCTCCTGCACCACTGCACACATGCTGGAAGACCCTCCAACACCGCTCTTTCATGTTTCTGAAAATTGGCCAAACCATTTTTTTTGGAGCACTTCCCCGAAGAGTGAGATGAGGGAGGGCTCTCGCACAGCTCTGCGTTTTTCCTGTTTGTCATGTAAAGAGAAGACTCCTCCTCACACCAGCCAGTCAGTAAGACAGACATGCATTATTGAATGTAAGATGGTTCTTTGAATATTTTTTCCACATGTTTTGAAAAGAGTCTGACTTCAAACCCTCTGGCTCTGTAAATGATTTAGAATGAAAAAGATATATATATATACTGTATATACATACATAATGCAAGGGTTTCTCTCTGTTATTAGGGGGCCCAAAGCTTAAAGCGCTACTTTACACCACTGGCTTGCCTGCCACTGTGTGTGTGTGAGTGCGACTATGCGTGAAAATGCACATTTCCATGCCAACATGTGTGTAAGTTATTGAGATTCCTCTAAAGGCGCGGCGTGGTGGAGGTTTTTCAAATCTCAGATTATTCACTTGTGGAAATTCTGAGTTATTACGTTTCATTTCACTGGCAAGAGCGCATAGACGAAGAGACGAATCTCTTTTCCATGGCAACGAGCAGTTGCCCACACTATCACTGACATTATCGGCTCAGTCAGAGCGCTGCAGCTAAAGAGATTTGGAGGTGCTGCCGTGTTCCTCAGCGCAGGAGAAGAGTGGCAGGCTGCTCCACCATAATCCACTATCTCCTGCCTCGGCCTCCTCTGTTTCTGCCATATAACACCCTCCTCAAAACAGCAGACATAGTTAAACAGGTTTTAAATATTTATTCAGTCAACACAAACCGCAAATCCTCATGGAAAAGCAGGGAATCGGTGATAGAGAATTTCTGGCAGTGTGATGTGAAGGTGGGGGGCTGAAAGCATCTTAAATATAGGCAATGTATCTAATGCTTCTCATTATAAGGCTGTTGTAAGAATATTATAAGATTATTCAACCTGTTTCAAGACATTTCACCCACACTGCTGAAAATGAAGGTTCCCAAATGTCTTTTTGGTTCAAATGTTGCAGGATGAAACTTGAAATCAGTGTGGAACCCTCCCATTATTGGGTAGTTGGGTGATGAGTAGTCCCAGGCCAATATGTCTCATCTACAAGTAATGGTAGTCATAATCAGACTCCCCCTAAAATAAAAAAAAAAGAAATTATGGTTATGCCACTGGTGTGCGCATCTGGTAGGAAACACCCTTTTCCATGCAGGGGGTTAAAAAAGCTAGAAAAAACACTTTGCTTGGACCCTAAGACAAACATTGTCATAACTCTGCCATAAAAATGTTATAACAAATGTCATATCCAAATATAAATCGTTGTAATAGATTATGTCCATCAAAATGTCATGTTACCATTGCCAAGAATTGACATGACATTTGCTACGAAATTTGATGCCATGATTTTACATTAGAATCAACCATAGTCATGGCAACTCAGGATAGGATATGTTTATGGTTCTGTCAGTGTTATCAGAAGAATGTCCCGGCATCATAGTTACTAAAGAGCTTTCTTTGAAACTTGAGTTATCTTTGAGATATCTTTGTGTGGTGGCTGTGTCAGTTTGTTTTTTGCTGTAGCCCTATTTTGAAACTCATTAGCCCCTTCTAATCACAAAAAACAACGGTCTGCGGTTTGTTATTCAGCATGTTATATTTCAAATAGCCATTTCTTGTGATACTGGATACCTTATGGACATCATTTCACTTGATAAAAACACTTAAGGCTGTAGTAAACAATATTAAAATGTCTAGAAATAGGCTGAATAATCTTACAATAACCTCATGATGTGAAACCTTAGTTAAACTGTCTACATCTGCAGTGAAAAAGCTAGAGAAGATGAGGAGGAAGGAGCGCAGCTGGGGTTTGGGCGTAGAACTCAGTGTGAAAGAGTCCTTCAAAGAGAATCAGCAAGCGTAAGAAGAAACGAGGGAATGAAAGAGAAAGGGTCAGGAGAGGACAGGATGACCACGGAGGCAGCGCCGAGCAGAAACGCAGGCATGAGGAAAGGAGCCAGAGTGTGCTGTTGATGTAGTGTGTGTTGCTGGGTTTGGCTGGCTCACCTAGCTGCTCCATAATTCATTGAAGCTCTCCACCCAGGCCCAGCCTAGAGGCCACCTGTCACTCAACTAAGGGCCTGCTTTAATTAATTGGAGGTGGAGACAGAAACCTCACACACTTACACTCTCTCTCTGTAGCTCCATCTCCCCAGGGCTAGGCCTTTCAGGGGCTCTCTCGTTTTTGTCAGATATTTCCTCTGTGTGTGTGCAGCAAAAGGCTGGTATCTGTTTCTAGGCACAGGTGAGTCCTGGAATGTTTTTATGAGTCCTCTTTTATGCCGCTATTTATTATTTTATGTGGTGTTTTCTTGTCTTATGTCCAGTCTTAGATTTAATGTTTTGTTTGTTGTTTACCATACACATAAAAGCCAATTTTTTAAATTTACATCTACCTGTTATCCACACTCATGGTTCATTTTATCGTCGCCACTTATCACTAAGGTACACTTTGTAGCTCACAGTTCTTGACATCATTTCTTACCCGCCCTCTTTAAGCTATTCATCAATGGTCAGGACCACCAGCAAGTATGTATTAGTTGGATGGTGTATGTGTATCAACATAGCAGTGACACTGACTTGGTAGTGGCATGTTAGTGTGTGTGTGTGTGTGTGTGTGCTGCAGTGTATCACATAGTGCAGTGATGCTGGAGTTCAGTGTCACTGCTGGTCTGAAAACAGACCATCAAATCCAAAATTTTCAGTATAACAGTGGATATTACACCCCTACATTGCTTATCATATATTTAACTGGGTTAAATGAGAAAATAATTTCACATTGTTCAGGTTGTGTGCTGTGGTGTTGTGTGTTCACGCATGACTACAAGGGGCCACTTTACTTTTCTTTTATGTGTGTATTTGTCAGACATTAAAACCAGGTCCTCCTAGTGCCAGTATATGTATATTGGACATTTTGAAGCACAAAAAGTGCCCCCTAGGCCTCTCTTATTGTCTCAGTTCATAACTGATAAATATTTTTCACTCTTGTGGCCCTCTCGGTTATGCAGCTCAGTCCAGGGAGCCGTAGTCAAGTTCTAGTGCTACAGCATATAAGTGACCATTCAGTCATACGTGAACACACCACAGCACACAGTGTGAACTGCATGAAATTCTTCCTCTGTATTTAACCCATTCACCAAGAGGAGCAGCGGGCAGCCAGGAACACACGGGGAGCAGTGTGTGTTGACGGTACCTTGCTCAGGGTACCTCAGAGGTGGAAAATAAGGAAAGGTGGTGGCAATCGACCCATCACAGCATTGAGTAACAGCCAGCAAGTTCATTTCAATATCATCGATTGAACTTAAATTTCAGTAGCTCACATTAAACTAACAGTGTTCTGCCTACTTAATTTAATGGCAGCAAACTGGTTGGGCTTTTGACCTTTTTATGTAAACATCATAGCTACACATCATTGATGTAATATTCCAAAGACTCTTTTTACTGAGATGTAATGGATTTATGGATTTTATCAGTAATATTAATTTGTCAGTGTACATTTGAACATCATTAACCACACCTGATTAAACTCATCAGTGAGTTGGTGAGCTGAACTCAGATGGTTAAAGGAAAGAAAATGCCGATGTCTGCAAAAGTGTGGTTCTCCAGGGTTTGTCACAGGTTTGGCACCCCAGGATTTGGGCTTAGATGAAACAATAGATTGTTTATGAGAGCCAGAAGGTAATGGGCTTGCAGTCTTCCTGCCTCAAGGGAAGTCTTCAGGCTGAGATGAAACATATAGAAAAAGCAGCATTGCTTGTCAAGCCATGTAGCTCACTTGTTTAAGCTGTGACTTCAGAAACATGAGGTCATAGGATCAAACCCAAGTCTTCAGTTTTAAGTCTTGCATGTCACACTTCATCTGAAAGTCAAATATGCAATACATGAACTGAGCCTCAGGCCTAGCTCTGTAGCTCACAGATTAAGCCTCAATCTCAAAAACAGAAGGTTGTGAGATCAAACCTGGGTCTTTAACTTTATGTCTTGCCTGTCACACTTCATCTGAAAGTCATATATCTTACATAAGACAGCCAGCACGACAAGCCCAGTAGCTCACTGGTTTTAGCTGTGGTCTCAAGATTGGAAGGTTGTAGGATCTAATCAGTGTCTTACTTTTAATGTCTTGTATGTCACACTTCATCTGAAAGTCAAATGTCCAAAAATAAATGGAGCACTTAGCCTGGCTCTATAGTGCACATGCCAATGGTTTTTTTTGGGGGGGGGGTTGTCTGGAAGATTGGAAGCTAGGTAGATGATGCCAAGATGAGTTCTTTGCAGCAATGGAAAGAGCCCATCTTGGATAAAAACGTGCTTTGTTATGAGATCTTGCTTAAGTGATCCTGGTTTAAACCAGAGTAAGAGGAACAACATCAGTAAGTGTATCATAGTGTATTCACAGTAAGTGAATCATAATCAGAAGAATCTTTTTTTGATTCTGGAGGAAATTGCTAATGGACTGTTGATCTGAACCATCTGCAGTTATCAGGTTTATAAGACCTGCTTCTTTGAACTTTGGTGCTCTGGCTTGTCCTTTGGCTTCTTGTTGACAGAACAAGAAGACTTGGATGGACAGAACAGAACAATGCCTTTTTGAGCTCTGGATAAGAGCAGTGGTGGATGAGGTAAAGATTATAGTGTGACTTTCATTAGAACATTTTCTGCAGCAGCTTGGTTTCAGCTGGTGGATCATCAGTGAGGTTCTGACAACTCATATTTATATTATAAACCAGTTTCTCTGACAGCATCATGTGTCAAAAGTAATGTTGAATTGCCACAAAATTTCCCAAGTACACACACACACACACACGCTGTTCCAGTTTCATAAGTGTAGTTTCACTTTTGTGGAACATATTTTATTCATTTCATACAAGGCTGAAATCAGCACATATAAGAATGGAACATTTGCCTTTTTACCAGTTCATTTTATAATGTATAAACTCACAGAAAGGCATCTTTGCTTGAAGCCACAGAACTTTTCTGGCTTCCCCAAAGAACCTTTCAGTCGACTATTAGTCTATTAGCCTTCCCTTCTTACCAAACCCACTACACAGTAAGGGCTCGATAACCAGCTGATGAGTTGGATCATATGTGTTGGAAGCAGTGAGAATGCTCAGATGTGCAGGGCAGTGTGCCTCAGGAACTGGAAAACACTGCTGATATATGTTGCACCGTGGTCCATGGAGAAATATCTCATCAAACCGTGCACGTGGTCACACCTGCTGATGACAAAGTAACCTTGAGCTGTTTTAGAGTAGTCTTGGGAGCTCAGCATTCCAGTGGACCACCTGATGCACCTGCTGCAGCTCATTATGTTCTTCTGAAGACCTTGACTGGCTTGGTCCGATTCATTTGTGTGCTAGAAAGTGGATCTACAGGTGGAGGGTTGATGAACACCTGGTGTTACAGCAGACCTGTTTTCAACAGATAGCTAGTTAACGAGCTATTGAGGGGAAATGGGTTTGTTAGAAGTGTTTTCAGGTCCTCCTCCTGCAGAGTGTTTTCACTGCTCCCAACAGACCTGATCCAACTAATCAGCTCCTTAACATGCCTTGACTGTGTTTAGGTTCTTTCTTAAATAAGCAAAAGCACTTAAATAAGTAGGGCAGTGGCATCCAGGACCAGGATTGAGAAACACCACACTCTGGAGGCCCGTAGTGCTCCAGGAATTAGACTGAGAAGATTAAGATATTCCAATATTTCCCAGTCCTGGAGGCCACCCTGCCCTGCACATTTAAGTTCTTTCGCTTCTTTAAGAAACCACTTCAGCACAAAACGGGCTTGTTAACAAGCTGATTAGTTGGATCAGGTGTGGTGGGAGCAATGCAAAGCAATGCATTCTGAAATGTGCAGTTTGATCACACAGCACAATGCCACAGATGTCGCAACTTTTGAGGTAGCGTGCAATTGGCGTGCTGACTGCAGGAATGTCTACCAGAGCTGTTGCCCGTGAAATGAACTTTCATTTCTCTACCATAAGCCGTCTCCAAAGGCGTTTCAGAGAATTTGGCAGTACATCCAACCGGCCTCACAACCACAGACCACATGTAACCACACCAGCTCAGGACCTCCACATCCAGCATGTTCACCTCTATGATCGACTGAGACCAGCCACCCGGACAGCTGCAACAATCGGTTTGCATAACTAAACAATTTCTGCACAAACTGTCAGAAACCGTCTCAGGGAAGCTCATCTGCATGCTCATCGTCGTCATTGGGGTCTGGACCTGACAGCAGTTCGTCGTCGCAACCGACTTGAGTGGGCAAATGCTCACATTCGATGGCGGTTGGCACGTTGGAGAAGCGTTCTGTTCACGGATGAGTCCCGGTTTTCACTGTTCAGGGCAGATTCAGACAGCGTGTGTGGCGTCATGTGGGTGAGCGGTTTGCTGACATCAGCGTTGTGGATCGAGCAGCCCATGGTGGCGGGGGGGGGTTATGGTATGGGCAGGCGTATGTTATGGACAACGAACACAGGTGCATTTTATTGATGGCATTTTGAATGCCAGATACCGTGACGAGATCCTGAGGCCCATTGTTGTGCCATTCATCCACGACCATCAACTCATGTTGCAGCATGATAATGCACAGCCCCATATTGCAAGGATCTGTACACAATTCCTGGAAGCTGAAAACATCCCAGTTCTTGCAAGGCCAGCATACTCACCGGACATACTCACAAATATGTGACTTTAACTATGTTAAGATCAAGTTTTTATCATACACATACATTTTTCCAAAATGACAAAAACGAACAGGGCACATCTGGAGTTTTTATGGGGAAATACAAAATTATATATCCTCAGAGCTCCACTAGTGTAGTTGTGTGGTGATAAAGAATGTTAAATCTAAGTAGGCATATCCTGTTGACGTGCACATATTTTGATACAGAAAATGCATATTATTTCTTTCTTGTAATGACAAAAAATGATGTGTGTGAGCATGTATTTTGCTGAGGGTATAGAATGGCAGTGGTGTTCTGTTTCTTGGGTCGCTGGATGAAAGCTAATGATGGGCTCGGGTTTCTGATTGCTCCATTAGACCATTTGAGCTGATTGCCTCAAATCAAAAAGCCTCACTCTAGAGCTTTGTGATTGGTCCATATCAGTCAGTCATTAGCCAGACAATCAGCACATATGGCTCAGTTCCCATGGTAGCCCCACTTTCTCCACCTTAGGAGTGAAGGGAAAGAGAGCGAAAGAGGCAAGTTGAAAACAACAGGCCAGTTCCATCTAGGTGTTCATCAGATTTCCATTTACTTCAATCTCATCTTTTTCCTTCTTTCGTTTTATATAGTGCCCTCCTCCTCTGTTTAATATATGTCCCTATCAGAGACTATCTGGGCAGCCCCCACCCCTTCTCCCTCCACTACTGGAATAGATACCAGACTCAACTCCCCTGTGGCCAGAGATCTTCAGATAAAACGTCCCTTCCTGAGTGCTTTCCCTCCACCACTCCACCTCGAACCCACCTCTGGTCTCTCTCCGCCTGGTAACCCCCCTCCCTCTCTTCTCTCCTCAGGTGATGCATGGCCGCTGTCACAGATGGAATCAATGGGACGCTGGTTGTTTTAATTTAGCGCCGCTCTGAGAGGATACTGATACTATGCGTCAGGGAAGAGGAATCACTGTGGCCTTTCACCATCTGTTTTTACTTTCCCTCCCTGTTTCCCACATTGATCAGGAGGAGCCAGCTCAGGAGCCAAAAAGAAGCCGTGCCTATGAGTGCCTGGTGCAGTAGACTATTCTGCCATGTAGCCACCGAAATGCCGGTGCTAATTGCACCCTCACTGTCACTGTTCATTTAGTGGACTTCAGCAGAGGCCTGAGCAGTGGATTCCTGAGCAGTGATCGGACCTTAATCATTCACATTCGCTCTGACATTTTCTCTTCTCTCACTGTCGGCTATCATTTTACCCATCATCGTTACCTTTGTCTTCATTGTGATTAATCCCTCATTTGTCTCTATATTTTGTGTCTGGGGGAAGTTTCAAAAGGCAGACACTGGAAACTTCAATAACGAGAAACGACAGTAGGAATGGAAGAGGGACAGAGACTATATGGTGTTAGAGAACTATAAAATGAAGACCACATAAGACAGACCTTTTAGACCACATAAGTAGACATTAGGATTTGGAACCAGTTCAGCTGATAGACCCACTCTGGTAACCCTAGACGTATGCATGTGTAAATTTTGATCCTTTTCACACTTAAATGTTTTAACAGTGTGGCTGCTGAAGTAGTGGGGAAAGTATTAAAGCAGCAGCTGTATTTATGAATGAGAATGTAGAGGATAAGAATATGAGCATAGACAATATAGGCAATAATTTCCCAGGGCAGTCTTGGGGCCGGAGAGGGGATGGGGTCACAGTGCGACTAGAATATTGATAAGGTCTATTGGCGTGGTATAGCTGCTTTTCCATTACATTATACTCAGGGGATGACATAAGTGGTACGCAAATGTGCGCAAATGAGTAACTTCGTAATCTGAGAAATTTGTGCCCCGCCCCTCGAACTTCACGGCCCACCCCGGTAATAAAGAACGATCAATGGAACCTGCGTTTGTGCCTCTCCTCACTCCTCGAGCATGCACGATGTGACAAGCAGCTGCAAATATCCCTAACAGCAAGCAGAATGAACTCCTCAGAAACAGTTCAAGACCTTAGCAATACCATTAGCCACAATGTATGATGCTCTCAGTGCATCCACATTGGTAGATTAGCTTCTTGCTTCTGTCCCTCATATTTGTATTATTTTTGCTAAAAAAAAAAAATAAAGTTGCAGTCAGTAAGACTGAGAAGAGAATGGATTTTGAATATTTGAATGAGTATGAATTCCAGGTCTCTCCTCCCAACCCGATCTCACGACTTTTTGTGCAGCCATCACGATATACGATGTAATCAAAATACGTGCTGCGATCACGCTTTAGGGCTTTTTTTCATGCTAGGACAACGCTTCACTACCCTAAGTATTTTAATGTGCAGTGCGTAACACCACCAATATCAGGGATTCCGCCCCGGCCCAAAATTACCATCGGCCCACCCGGTATGCCCGATGGTCAGTCCAGCACTGACTGTTAGGGTTAGGGTTAAGGTTAGGGTGAAGGTTAGAGTTAGGGTTAGGGTTAGGGACTTTTCCCGTCTCACGGCATTTCAACCTGTTTCAACAGCTTTGCAAACAAAAATGAAAAGGAATCAACTCATTATTTCTCTCCTACTGTCACTCAGTCACCAGTTACCGCTGATACTGGCGATGTTACGCACTGCGCATTAAAATACATAGTGCAGTGAAGCATGTCCTAACACAAAAAAAAGCCCTAAAGCAGCATGATCGCAGCACATATTTTGATTACATTGTATATCGTGATGCCTTCACAAAAACTCATGAAACCGGGCTCCTCCTCCTCCCTCTTTGCTGTGCTCTAGCCGTGTCACCAGATCCCCTTTCTGCAGGAGAGACTGCAGTGCATGCAGTTACACAGAGTTTGGTATTTCATCTTTGTTTTATCTATGAATGAAACACAGCTAGAAATTACATGCTTAACAGTGACTTTTGCTTGACTATACTACATCTAGAAACCTGGTCCATCAGAAATGTGGCTAAATCAACTTCAGTTTTGAATCCTTTCAGGTTCCATAGCTCCCTCCACCTCTGAAAACACTTCTTATATTTACCCTTATTTTTTCTTAGGCTCTGTCTGTTGTTTCTTTTTTGCTTGCTTCCTTCCTGCTTGCTTTTCTTCTTTTGTTTACTTGTCTTTACTGACAGCATGCAAGGAGGTGGGGGGCTGCAAGCAGCATGTGCATGAGCTGTGATTGACACTCTGTCAGACACCTCCCTGGCTCTGATTGGTTGTTGTGATTTGGTTGCAGTAGGTTCTTGCAAATGGTGTTAGGAGCACTAGGTGAAGTCAGAGGAGGCAGATTTTTATCTCATATTATCTGTCCCTTGTACTACTGTCACGACACTTTTAGCAAACATGACAAAAAGCTATTTTATGCAGGTTTTCTACTGCAGATTTCAAACCAGAGTGCTCAAATTCCATGCGCTGAAGGGGTTTTGAGGACTTTGCTGCCTCATTAGACAGCCTATCTCCACGTACTACACACAGCACGCTTGGAGCACGTGAGTCACCTGTCACAAGAAAGCCATATTTTAGGTAGATATTTCCCACTGAGTCTTTCTCGTTTTCTGCAGTCTCTGGCTCGGCTGTCTTTGCATTATCATCACCATGTTTTTCTTTATCATGTCAGCTAGCTAGCTAGAACAAAATTGGTGGGCAATACAGCTCATGCAGACTGTAGTAAGTGATTAAAACTCACTTTTTGTTCATGGACATGGAACATAGGACATGGAAGTTTTACTCAAGTTCAGAATCTGTTACGGGGAAGTTTAAAGGACCAAGTTCAATGTAATTTCTGCTGTAATAGTTTGGAATGATCTTCCCTCCTCTTTGCGCTTAATGGAATCTGTAGACAACTTCAAGAGCGAACTAAAGACTTCCTTATTTGTTCAGGCATTCAAATAGTTATTTATGGGCAGTTATGATTTCTTTGTGGTCTTGGCCTTTTATGTTATGTATTATTCTCTGCTTTTATGTCTTTTATTACTTATTTTACTATGTTGTGAAGCACCTTGTGGCTTTTGCCTGTGAAAGGTGCTATATAAATAAAGATTACTTACTTATTTACTTACTTACTTAGTCTATGGCTCTATATAATAAGTATTATTTTAATTATTTTAAAATTATTACGATTTTGTTGCAATTTAATGATCTGAACATTTAGAGATTATTATTTATCCTTTCCGTGAAACCCAGAAATGAATGTGCCAAGGCCCGGTACTGGTCACCAGTCTCCAGGGAATGGGTACCCGTGATGTAGAAGACTCATTCATTATCACATCCTCAGTAACATATTTATGTAGTTTTCAACAAAAACATCATTTGTTTGGTAGAGAAGCTTGTTAAATCTACATTAAAAGTAGGCTGCATGGTTTTAAAAAGGTAAAGAAAATCTGTCTGTGAATTGTCGAAAGAATATGTCACATTAGCAACAAAGAAAGAAACACAAGTGTACAGTGTAGACCTACCGATTGATCTGCTACCAACTGATCTGCGATTGATCAGCTATACCAAATATATACCTGCAATTTTTCTGCTAATTTTAGTGCACAGATTAATATATGGGAAGATAACACTTACTCATTTTGTTCAAATGCAAGTGTTTCAGTGAAGTGTTGACTTGTATATTTTCTCACTGACTTTATAAGATACATATTATTTAGCTGGCGAACCATATCAGTATATGAACTGCAGTTAGTAATTGCATTCTCACAAAATGCATTCGGTAGATGTTGCAGTGTATGACCTAATACGATTTTATTGTGCTCTTCTCTTCTGGAAATGGAAGAGCTGAGGGAATTGCAGGATGAGGGGTTGGAGGACATGGAAGCCCCTCTGCGACCCATAACAGCACATCCTCTGTAGCCCCGGGGCAAGAATAGAGAAGCTGTTAACTGTTATTTCAGCCTGTCACTGGAGATCTGACTCATACCAGGCCATGTAGCCCGTTCCTGACCATGACATGAGCCAAAGAGTTGATAAAAGGAAAGACAGAAAGAAACAGTGGAGGGGAGGAAGAACTCAGACATGCCAAGTGTTTCACGCACCTTGAAATTTGCAGTGTAACCATTGTGACTGGGGAAATCTGGATCTCTCTCAGGCACCTCCATGATAATTAGCCGATTTTCACTGCGCAACGTACCTACCTCACACTTACTCTCAACTCCTCTGACTCATCTCTCTGTGAAAACCTGTCCTTCCCTCACCCTGCCGTGTCTGACTCATTAGACTCAGTCGCAGCTGGAGTAATGACTGAGCCTTGCTACAGATAGGCAGCTGACCCCTAACTGATTTTAAATTCACACCAGTTCACTGCTCATTTTGCTGGGCGTCCTTAGACGAGGCCACAGCAGGCAATCAGGCAGTTCAGCACCTAACAACCCTCCCAGCCCTCCCTCGTCTCCCCTCAACAATAGTGTTATAGACTCCTCTGTTCGGTTAATGGTGAAGCAAAGGTTAATTGAGCTTTAGACAAAGACTCAACCTTGTCAGCATGGTAGTGCTGCAACAATAAATGACTATAATCATCCCATTTGACAGAAATTGCAGGAAGGAAAAGACTCACTTTCAGCCAATTTTCGAGAGAACTATTGGAAGAGCGGCTTTGAATCTGTTAACATCTATATTCTTAAAAAAATATCAAGCTCGACTTCACTGGCATATACACCTACGTACCTTCTAGCAACACTAATTGGACAATTTTTCAGAAACACCCACCATATAACAGCTCTAGTAGTTTACAATTACTGGCTATAGCTCATATGTTGCAACACAATTTATCAGCCCACCTCCGCCCCTTCCATCAATGGGAAGAGACCATCACAGGGCTCCCACGGGCCAGATATCATATAGGTGAGAACCATTATCAGCACAGAAGTGACACAAATTGCCATGACAATGTTAAACACAGAGGTATGTATTGTGCTGGCGTGAGTACATCAGGTGTAGCATGGTGGGGTATTTAAACAGTGTATAATAATAGTTCACTTTACTAGAAACACCTTACCTTGTGTACAGTGAAAGACTATAGTTCACTTTGTGTAATCTCTCTTAGTCATCCTTCATCTCTACATCAGGTGTCAGTTTCTGATCACATGACCACTTTTGTGAGGGCTGACTAATTTGGTATAGCAACAGGAGGGCTACACTTAGTACTGTAAACCTACAAAATGCATGTATATGTTAAGCTCATTGTAATTATGGTTGGATATTTCTTATTATCAGTGTAAACCTGTGGCCCAATAAGAGGGTGGGGCCCAAGGACACACTGCCAGTCTGGCATTTCATTTTCAGTAGAACCCAGAGACAAAGGAAAGTAAAACATGGTCAGAATGGAGAGTTGAGGGAAAGGAGGGGAGGGACAGCCTGACATTTCACAATCAGCCATGGCTACAGGGAGAAAATGTCATAATGTTCAGCCAGAGGTATCTATCAAAGTCAAGAGCAATTATACCAGGTAGATGTAGGACGGCACCATAATGTGCTCATTAAAGAAGCGCTCCAACTATTTTCTTCTGATTGGACAGGTGAAATTTGTAGAGAACACGTAGGATTCAATTTATTAATGCAGAAACCTCAGTAACTTCTGCTGCCTTTCAAATGGAAATGTACATTGTTGAATTCCATTCCTCCTTAGACTGTAATCAAGTACTTTACTGAAGAAAATATCTTTATACCAACATGAACACCTCAGCAATTAGAAATGTTTGCACCTTGTTTTAGCATGGAACTTGTCGCCGCCTGTCATCGCTGAGCTTGCTTTAGTTACGTACTTTGAGTGCTTTGGGTCCTGCTGTGATCTAAAATAAGAGTGACTATTTTCTACAGCTCCAAGTGGGCCACGGTGTCCAACCTCTGATGACTGAATGACTAATAGAAATGAGGCCATGAGCGATGTCATGACAGGAACAGGGCATGGCTTCTTTTTTAATGATCATGAAATATTCATGCAATATTTAGAGATGGGGATAATTTTACTTTAGGATTGTCATAGGACGTCAACTTATTCTGAAATGTGCCTGTACCCTTTAGAAAGCCGTCAAAGCAATAGTCTCAGTGTCAAATAGTTCCTTGATCTTTTCTTTGTTTGACAACTCTCTTTGACATAAGTTAGGGGTGAAGTCCATTAGAAGGTCAAAGGCTACCACTATTTTTATTCATTTCATACTTAGATCAAAGCCAAACTCCTCCATTGAGATCTTACAGATATAACAAAATCTCAAAAATATTCTCTACTAATGAATATACCCAAAAGAAAAAAAAACACTTTGCAAGGGATAGTAGACCCACCTGACCCTGGTCAGATAACAAAAAACATTTATTTCTTAAAAAATAAAAGTGCTAAAAACGATTCTTCAGAACAAGGACTTAGGAGAGCCATATTTGCTTCCACAAACAACCATTCAATTCAGCGTCATTTAAAGGATTTTACTGAAACCACTCAGCTGTAAGGTACTTTATGGAACCAAAAGTGGTTCTTCTATGACATAACTATGAATAACCATTCCTGACATCTTAATGAGAGCTTATATTGCAAACAGGCAAAAACATCCTGACTCTGCTGGTGTTCCAGTAAATGTTTCCAGACTCTGAGAGTGTGTTAACATGGGGCTAATTCAGATGCTGGCGTGGTCCTCCACAGGCTCAGCTGTAACAGCCAGCAGGGCCAAAGCAGGAAGTCGTAATGATCATGAAAATGACTATGGCCAAATGGGAGGCTTGTGCAACAGTGAAACATCAATCAGTCTCTGAAGAGTGAGGAAAAGTAGCTTATCCATCCAATATACAAAAAACAAACTTCCTTTTAAGCCTTAAGCATGTTATTCTGGAGAAAAGGAAATGAGAGCTGGTTTACTGACCCATCTTTTTTTGTTTGTCTCTCAAAGTAGCATTCAGTTCTGTCCTTGGCTCCTAAGGCAGGGTTAGAAGCATAGGCTATTAAAGCTGGACACCACTACAGCATGGGAAAATTGAAGCTGCACTCTAACCGGGCCAAGACAATGGAGACACCATTTTAGGAAAGGCAACTGGTTACAGCCACAGGCGCTTCTAGAGACACACTCTTAAAAATAAAGATGTCAAAAAGGGTTCTTTGGAAAGGATGTGAAAGAACAGTCACGTTTGGCTCCCTAAAGAAACATTCAATTGATGATTTTTGTAGGATCACATACACAAGAACCATTCAGGAACCTTTAGGGAGTATTCTGAGCTTTTCCAAATATGAGAAGCTCATGTATATAGTGAAGACCAATTTTTTCTGAACAATGGTTCTGTAAAGGTCCTGTGTGATGGCTAAGAACCTTTTAAAGAACCTCCACAAAATAAAGGAAAAAAAAAAAACTATTACGTTGGTAAAAGAGCCTTTTATGTAACAGTTCTTTATACCTTTAAAAGGTTTTTCACACTCTCATTTACAAAAACAGCTCTTTTGGAAATTACAATAGCTCTTCCATGGCATTGCAGAGAGAATCTTTTGAGGCCTCCTTTTATTTTAGGAGTCTAACCTAAGCTTAACCCTGAATTATAAGGCATTCATACATAAAATAACTCAGAACTCTTCTGTGCTACACCATTTTCAGCACAGTTTCACTGTCGTTGAAGGCTGCCAGTGTTCAAAGGATATTTGGACGGTGTTCATGTTTGGGGTAGAAAGTGCCCCAAGCACAGTCTGATAACTGTCTGTACCTTCCAAATGTCATCTCTCTGGTACTTTGTGTCCAGCTGAACTGTGTTAGACTCCTCAAGTGTTAGACACTACAAATATTTCATATACCATTGTGTTTGGTTATATGAAATTGCAATTATACCAGGTAAATGCTCCGACTATTTTCTTTTGATTGGACAGGTGATATTTGTAGAGAACACGTAGGATTCAATTTATTAAATCAGAAACCTCAGTAACTTCCGCTGCCTTTCAAACTGAACTGTGTTAGACTCCTCAAGTATTAGACACTACAAATATTTCATATAACAATGTGTTTGATTATATGAATTTGCAGACAATGTGCTCATTCTCTCTCTTATATACTCTCTCACACATACAGCTCCGGAAAAAAAATAAGAGACCACTCCATGCCAGTGTCTGACAACAATCCCTTGCCAGTGTCTGTTAAATTCCTCCACAAGCACCTCATTCTGCTTTATGAGCGACTGATTAGTGATCACCTGAATCACATCTTATTTTATGAGGAAAAGTATAAAAACACTGCTGTAATCAACACTCTCCTCTCCAGTTGGATGGTAAAACACTACTAGAAGTTCATCAAAGGTAATTATTACCATTTTGTTTGAGTGAACAAGAGATTCGTTTTCTTTGAATTATACAAGTTCTGTAAACACTGAATCATTTCTCTTATTTTTATGTACTGTCATTTCCTCTAAAATTATGATTTAAAGAACAATATTTTTATTTGGAAATTAGGAGAAATATTGTTAGCAGTTCTCAAAAATGAACGCAAAGCTGTTCAGTTCAATTCTTGCACCTATAAAAGATAAAACCTGAGAAACTGAACATTTTTGCAGTGCTCTCTTAGAAAATAAAGAAATACACACACACACACACACACACACGCCTTTGGAAGAGAAGCCGCTGATCCTGACATTTTCATTTACTTTCCAAAATGACCAGTGAAAATATAGTCTTTTAACTTTTTATTTTCTTCTGGCAAAATTATGCAACATACTAAAAAACAACAGTGTCTTAGAAATGCTTTGCCTTTAAACACCCTGTATGCATCTCTATGAATCTATTTAAAAATATATGCTATGTAGGTCTATCATAAAATAATACAAAACAGTGCCTTAAGGCATCAGGCAAGTTACCATTTCATGCAAAATCTTTCTGTTGGGCAAGTTCTGGAGGCATTAAATGCTTCAGACATGGGGTGCCACCACTGCTGAGAACAATACTAATTCTGTGATTTCTCCAGAGTTATCCATTTCAAATCAAACCTCTCGTGATAATTTTTTAAGATTTAATTATGCAGAAAGTTAGAAAAATCTGTGGAATTTCCCCTTGGAATCATTCCTGTGGATTTCCAACAGAGCTATGATAAAAACACTCAAAGAATCTGGAAACACTTGTTAACTCATGCTATTAGAGTTAAGGGGAAGATCTGCACATTCACAACCTCAAAAGTCCATGTTCACATTTGTTAATAACACAAAAACATGATAAATATCTAAGTACAGAATTCTTTGGTGTAATTTCTAACTGCTATTTCTACAGACTGCAAACTTCTACAGACTGCAAACAACTTAAAGGAACCATTGAAAACGAAGCTGGCTCACTAAGAACCTTTTTATTCAAGAGTATTCCCTTCTCACTAAGAACCTTTTTATTCAAGAGTATTCCCTTCTCACTAAGAACCTTTTTATTCAAGAGTATTCCCTTCTCAC
>JBBIGA010118928.1:0-27618 GCA_037576975.1 Alestes dentex | reverse complement strand
ACACATTTGCTGATGCACCCTTGCAGATGCACAAACTCATAATAAAGTAAATAAATGCATGTATATAAATATATCTCCTCCGGAGACCCGGCAATTCATTTTTATATTTGACCGGGAACAGAATGCTGAGAAGCAGCCTCCATTATGAACGGTTCCTCTGACACGCACACACAGAGAGCTGGTACACTTGCGTGCACGGCACAGTCAAACTCAAAGTTTCCCACGTCTTATAGATGGCCGATACGGAAGTGAAAAACCACCACAGCTTCTAGGCTGGCATCTATCCACTGCAACTATATCATCTGTCTCTCTCACACACACACGCAAACACATACACACATGCCAACATACATATATAAAAATTTAATAATTGTATGAACTTAATTAAATCTTTCAGTCAAACAGCTGAGAAACAGCACCTACAGACTTTACTACCTCAACAGTAAATGTCATTGTTATTACCTCAATTAAAACAATACAAGTATTGAAATGAATCACAATCATTTTAATCATGACTGGGATCAAATCCTAACATTTCAGATTCGAAAACAGCTCCTTTTAATTTTGTGTTAAAGTGCCTATCCCACATTTTTCTCCTATATCTCCTCATCCTTTACCATCAAACAGGCTGTATGTAAAGTGGCACCTTACAGTCACGTATGAACACACCACAGCACAGTACACAGTGGGAACAATGTGAAATTCTTTCTCTGCTTTTAATCTATTCACCAAGTGAAGCAGTGGGCTGCCACCAACGAGGGGCACCCAGGGCACAGTGTGTGGGGACGGTACCTTGCTCAAGGGTACCTCAGTGCAGTACCACACTAGCTGTTCTAACAACCTTCTGATCACAGCTCTCTAACTACTAGGCCACCAACTGCCCTAAATCCCATCAAAATTTGCCAGTGACAACTACATTTTAAATCGTCATGGCATGGTATTGGGTAAAGTTTTCAACTTGCAATAATCGCACATCCGATTAACCTCATAGGCTACGATACTGGACTAAATAGTACCTTCAGTGTGAATAAGCTGAGCTACACAGCTGCAGACAGAATGTGCAATTGGATTTTGTGACTTTGCAAAAACACAAATTTCTAAATGGGCTTTTTATGCAGCTTCCATTTTCAGATATTTCCTTCTATGTCCAAACTTTTTGAAAACTTTAACAATGTTTACACACTATGTCAAGCATTTTTGTTTAAAAATATGTGAAGAAATTGTTGTTTTCAATGATTTGTGGCATTATTTCGCCTACAATTTTGAGTGATTTGAAGTGATTTGAACAGTCTGTATCTTACATTGTTATGTGAACTTAACTAAAATGTGTTTTAACTGGCCATCTGGTTGACAACTGACTTCTATTAATGCTGAAAATGTCTTTTCTAAATAACTACATTTGGAGTAGCTGTTAAAATGTCTTTTTTTTTTAACAAACAGAAATTCAGTCGGTCATTCATTAAATTAAATCAGGAGCTGCTGATGGAATTTCACAAATCCAAGCAATGGCTAGAGGCATCAAGGAGAAATCTGGAACTGAACCTGTATTCTCCTTACTCGCTCACAAAATATCAACTACTTTTTTTTTTACAAACACTTATCTGAAGTTTAGTAAACTTGTATAACCTATGGGGCTTTTTCAACAGTTAAAAACAGTAAACATGTTTGCAGCGTACATCCTAACCATTGAATTTTGCAGAAATCCCTTTTAGGTCTTATACTGGGGTGTCAACATTTTGGTATATGATCACCTTGTCAGTGTTATCTACGCAATCTCTTTTTTACTTGGACAAATCCTGCAGACCCTGATTATCTCTGCACTTCCTTTATAAGTACTGCATCTCGTTCTCTCTTATTTCTTTCCCTTTCTCATTCTCTGCATTCTTCTTTCCTTCTCTCTCCCTCGCTCACTTTGAGACGCTTTGAAGAGGTCACCAGCAGGTCGCCAGAATATCTGAGTCAAATCGAAACTGTTGAGCAAGCCTACAGTAAAACCAAGCCTTGTGTGTGTGTTTTAACCGGTTTCTCGTGTATGTGTTTGGCAAAGGGTGTTTAACTCACACGAACATCAAACTTTCCTCCATAGATGACTCGGCCTGGTTTAACCCTTGACTTCCACTGCTCAGACTACCTACACATCATGTATGCTCACATATACACAACAACATAATTTTCTAAAGAATATACAGAGTGGGTTTGCAAGAATTATTGATTAAACTTGATTTCGAAACAAGGACATGGAATGTCATTAATGTGTAGGCGAATTACAAGCCTTGAGAAGCTTTGCAGTTTGAGTGGGTTGAGAGATGATGTTTAAAATTTGTTTTAACTGGCCATCTTGTTGACAACTTAGTTCTATTATTGCTGAAAATATCTTTTCTAAACAATTACATTTGGAGTAGGTGTTAAAATGTGTCGTGTTTTTTTTTAACAAACAGGCAGCGTTATGACTACTGTTTTGACTCTATTTACTGACTGCATATGTGCTCTTAGCCAAAGTCTTAGGCAACTACAAAAATAATAATTAAAAACCATTTACATGAGTAATATTACTAAATATACTATATAAAACTAAAAAGATTAAATACAAACGTTATACTATAAATTGTGTTTTATGTACAGTATAGCAGTATGTTCCTTGTGGAGGTCCAGTATTACTTGTAGTTTCCATCAGAAACCCAGTCTGATTCAGTCAGACAGTCATTAAATTAAATCAGGAGCTTCTGATGGAATTTCACAAATCCAAGCAATGGCTGGAGGCATAAAGGAGAAATATGGAACTGAACCTGTGTTCTCCTTACTAGCTCACAAAATGTCAGCTACTTTTTCACAAACAAAACAAATATTTATACTTTTTATTCCTTTCTTGTTTATTTGCATTTATTCTAATATTAACTTTGCTAGCAGAAAGACACTCACATGACTTGTATAAGACGGTGGCTAAGACATTTGCACAGCACTGTCGGGCTGCTGCATTTAAACACACATGCAAATGCACTTTTGTCTTGTGTGCTCAGCATTCCTGTCTACGCTGACACGGGATATGAGAGGTGTCGGCGTTGAGAGGTTTATATTTGACAGCCTGTCACCAATTGCTGTGGAGGTGTAATTACACAGCACTGTGGCGTCACACCAAAACAGACGCATGTATGTGCACCTCTCACATGTTGACTCATACAGGAATCGGTGGTGCTGGTAAATGCCTTAACACTGAGAAGGAAAAGGCTGTTTCTGGCACACAGACACACATACACACACACACACACACACACACACACACACAGAAACACACACACACACACACACACACACACACACACTTGTACAACATGTAAAACATGTCTAAGCTGTGCTTAGTCCAGATACCATCGATAAAATATTTGAAAATGAACATATGTGATAGCTGCAATAATTGTGACAAGTAAAATCACAGAAATTCCTGCACATGAGTAGAAACACACACACAAAAATACACACACACACACACACACACACACACACATTCAGCATAGCTGCATTAAAGCAAAACATGTCTAAGCTTTCCTTATATGATATTTGATAAAATATTTGAAAATTAAAATATGTGACAGCTGCAATAATAGGAGCGGTTACTTAAACACATGGGAACAGATGCTGATTACTTAATCTCAAATGAGGCATGAGTTGTTCGAAAAAAAATAACTTGTAATATTTATGTTTGAGTATGTTTGTATTGTATAGTATTATATTAGTATGTATAATATGTGTTTTACATAGAATGTTAGGACACAAGCAGCTCACATATCCTCTTGTGTCTCAAGTAACATCTCATGTAGTGGCTTAAATAGGCCACATCTAAACCCAGTGACACAGAAAAGTCACAGAAATCCCTGCACATCAGTGCACACACAAACATTCACAGACAAACACACACAAACACACACACACACACACACACATGCATAGATGTGGAACAAAAGGCCATCATACTGATTGGTCTGCTCCAGTTTTGTGTACATTCCAGCAGCTCCCACTCAGCCTGAGCTTTGGAAGCTGAGTAAAACACTCCATTTTAGATCAATGACAACAGTGGACGCCAGCAGCCCAGGCCAGATCTCGGTCCACGCTGCAATGGGAAGGAGAACATGCGCCTATTTTACAGGGAAGGTGGGGGGCTGACACATGATAGGAAGAAAGAAAAAGGCAACGAACACTTAGGACAGAGCTTTGGCACTGTGTGTGTGTGTGTGTGTGTGTATGTGTGTTTGCGTGCGTGCGTGCGTGCGTGTGTGCGTGTGTGTGTGAGCACTCGGGTTATTTGTGACAATCATAAACTCAAACACAGGAGATTGTAGTGAACATTAAAGACACTGCCAAAAGTTCTGCATCTGTTAAGATCTGAGGATCTGTAAAGAGGCAGAGTTTATGGCTTTAAAGATTTTTTTTAAATCAATTAAAAATTAAATATATTGTTTTGTAGTAATTAATGACTGTTTTTTTGGAAATTTGAACACAAAACAGAACATCATGATGTAATGTTCACAGATATGGACCCAAATGCCAATATAAAGAATAACAAGTTTAATGGAATACAAAGTCCACAAAGCAGAAGGCAAAAATCCAATAATGTAGCAAAAGTTCCAAACCAGATAATCCAATCAGCGGCAGGCAAAAAACAAGTCCACAAGGCAAAAGAGTAATCCAAAAATCCAGAAAAAGGTCAGAAAACACGAGGGGTAAGAATACAAGGAAACGCTCAGTAACTAGGCAGGGCTCAGTATACTTCGCACTAAGACAATGTCTCTAAGGTGTATATATACTCCTCAGTCTAGTACTCAGGTGATCCTGATCTGCTCGTTAAGCAGTTGTGTGAAACTCTGGGATGGATGTCCGGAGAGGATCCACTGGAAGCGCCAGTGTCTGGCTCCAGTCCGGGTCTAGACCTCACAGTATCCCCCCCTCCACGAAAGTCTCCTGACGACCGAGGACGGCGAGTCGGCGGACGACCATGTCTTCAAGGAGCAGGCCACTCCGGGTGAGATGCATGGAAGTCAGTGAGCAGACTGGGATCCAAGATGTCATCCACAGACACCCAGGACTGTTCCTCTGGGCCATAGCATTCCCAATCGACAAGATACTCCAGTCGACCCTCACGCTGGCGTGAATCCAGAATCTCCCGGACACGGTAAGCAGGGTCCACACCCACGTCCAGGGGAGGAGGCGGTTGACGATCCACACGTGATGGGTGCATCGGACTGTATGACACAGGTTTTAGTAAGGAGACATGAAAGGTGGAAGAGATACGATACCTGGGGGGTAACTGCAGCCGATAGGCAACCGGGTTGATACGTTGAAATAATTTCTTGGAAGGCAGCTTAAACTTTAGGTCCCGAGTAGATAGCCATACTCGCTGGCCGGGATGGAACAGAGGAGTTGGACGACGACGGTTGTCTGCATGATGTTTTTGTTGCCGGTTGGCCCTCTAAAGATGTACATGAGCTGCCTCCCACACTCGACTGCACCTGCGGAACCAGTCATCTACTGCAGGGACGTTGGTGGGTTCCGCTTCCCAGGGAAAGAACAGGGGCTGAAAACCTAAGACACATTGAAAAGGGGTGAGTCTCAAGGATGAATGCCTCAAAGAGTTCTGTGCATACGCAGCCCAGAACAAATATTTCGCCCACGAATGTTGGTTATTGGAACAATATGATCGCAGAAACTGACCAATTTCTTGATTAAACCGCTCCACATGCCCATTACTTTGTGGGTGGTAGCCGGAGGTTAAACTAAAATTCACTCCTAAACATAAGAAAAAGCCTCGCCAAACCTGCGATGTGAATTGAGGACCCCGATCAGATACTATATCTTCAGGGATGCCAAAGACTCTGAGAACCTCTCCAACCAACACTTTGGCAGCTGTGAAGGCATTTGGCAGGCTTGGTAGAGGGATGAGACGGCACATCTTAGAAAAACGGTCCACTATTACCATTATGATTGTATGTCCTTCAGATTCAGGGAAGTCGGTAATGAAATCTATTGCTAGGTGAGACCAGGGACGTTGGGGAACAGGGAGTGGTTCTAGTAGACTGGCTGGAAGTTGATGAGGACTTTTTGTTTGTGCACATACTGGACAAGACAGGACAAAATCAGTCACATCCTCTCGAAGGGAGGACCACCAGAATCGGCGTGAAAGCAGTTCCCTTGTTCAAGTGATACCTGGATGACCCGAGCTTAAGGTGGTGTGTACCCATTGTAGCAATGTGTTTCGGAGGTCCGGGGGGTACAAATAACTTGCCCTCTGGGTTTTCTGTGGGAGGAGGAGTTTGCTGATTGGCTGCTTCTATTCGTTCAATCACCTCCCAGCGAACAGGAGCTACAATGCAGGAAGATGGCAGTATATTCGTGGGAGTGGTTGATGACTCCTGTTCATCATACTGTCTAGAGAGGGCATCTGCCTTTATATTCTTCGAACCTGGTCGGTACGTTACTGTAAACTGGAAACAGGAAAAGAACAAGGCCCACCTGGCCTGTCGAGGGTTAAGATGTTTTGCTTCTCTTATGTATTCAAGGTTGCTCAGATGCATCTACTTCTGACTCAAAAGGTAACGCTGGATCAGGGTGTTCTAGAATTGGAGTAGAACTGAATAAATCTTTCAGAGTCTGGAAGGCCTGACTTGCCTGGGGCGTCCACAGTAACTTACCCTGTGATTTTGCGTAACAGGGATGTAAGAGGTTCCGCTACTCGACAGAAATTCCAAATAAATCGACGATAATAATTGGCGAATCCAAGAAAGCGTTGAAGGTCTTTAACCGTCTTAGGTGTTGACCACTGTTGGATGGCTTGAGTTTTCTGAACCTCCATCTGGATGGTTCCAGCTCCTAGAACATGACCCAAAAAAGGATACGGAGGTCTGATGGAACACACACTTCTCTCCTTTAACTGATAACTTGTTCTTTCACAACCGTTTATGTGATTTATGTGAGAAGTTGTGTCGGGAGAAAAAATCAAGAAATCGTAAATGTAAATCAACACAAAGGCGTCTAATGTCACGGAAAATCTCGTCCAGGAATGATTGAAACCTTGACGGAGCATTTGCCAAGCCAAACGGAATTACCAGATATTCATAATGGCCTCTCGTGGTGATTCCATTCATCCCCCTTCCGAATACGTACAAAGTCGTATGCACTTCGGAGATCCAATTTGGTGAGCACCGTAGCCGTACAGAGTTTTTCGAGGGAGGATGGGATAAGAGGAAGAGGATAACGAAATTTTATTGTGACTTTATTCAGGGCCTGGTAATCTATGCAGGGCCGAAGACCACCATCCTTTTTCTCCACAAAAAAGAAGCCTGATGCTGCAGGAGAAGTGGCGGGACGTATAATACCTGCCACCAACGCCTCCTCAATATATTGGTCCATGGCCTTGGTCTCGGGTAATGAAAGTGGATACAGGCGACTCCTAGGAAGTGGAGCATTGGGTAACAACAACTATATTGCACAGTCACAGGATCGATGTGGGGGTAGTGTAGTGTTTAGAGAAGGGTTGAAAACATCTGAAAAGTCATTATAGATGGAAGGTATGTTGGTGACAGTGGTCTGTAAAGGGCTTTCTATAGTGGTGGCCCGTAAAGGAAAAGTCTTACATGTAGTCAGACATTTGGAACTCCATGAATTAATTTCACTCTGCCCAGGAAATACAAGGGTCATGATGTACCAACCAGGGATGACCTAATACTACAGGGTTTTGGGGGGAACTGATTAAAAAGAAAGACAGAACCTCTTGATGTAGTGATCCAACTTGGACTTTAATAGGGACTGTTTTATGGGTATTATAACCTGTCCATCCAGGCTCTGTACTGGTAAGGGTGTATCCAGTGGAAGAAATGGCCTCCCCAGTTGCATGAGGGTGGTGGAGCCTCTACAGATCCTCTCACTGGAGTTTAATTAAGCCAGTTTAATTTAAAAAATCAATGCTTTGTGAAAAAATAAAAGGCTACTTTTATTGACTTTATTAGATCACATTCACATATCAGTCTAATGGAACATCGCCCCTGAAACCACATTACATTCTTGCAAAGGATTCTAGTGGAAGTTCCCTAAAGAACCTTTTTAAAAAGATGTGTAAGTGTACAGAACATGTGCTCACAAAAAAGTGCTCAATACTCTTTCTTGTAGATTACTTTTCTTCTTGAGGTTCACTTATAACACTTTTCAGTATTTTCCAGAAACAGCAGTAAATGATTTTATTCATGACCTTCATACAGCCTCTCATTAGCCCTTAGAATTAAACAGTTTCTTTCTTGTGACATTAATATATGTAAATGAACTCTGTTTTACTAGCTGCCCTGTGTTGTGCTTCATTCAGAGAGCAGGTTGAGCTGAAAGATCACTTATAAATCCAACATATGGTCGAGGCTAACATTCGTTGGGGGGTAAAGATGCGGGTGTCTATGAATATGTTGGAATACAGTGACATGCCACACAGAGTGGATTCAAAATGGGCCTTTTTTGCAGCTCAGATTCTATATATGGACTGAAAAAAAAACAGTTTACCTTGATATGGGCCCTTTACATGTATACCTCAGTTAAATAAGGTTTGAGTTGATCTTAGATGGTTAACCCTTTAAACCCTAACCCTGGCTTTACACATTTTATGAAACATGTTGCATGTTGTGAGTTGCATGCAGCAAATTAACAAAATTAGAAGCTCATATTGTTTAAAATGCCACATTGTTCTTTCTATTTAGGTCGACAGACTGTTAGCATTTGCTGGCTAGTTGAAGCCTTGTCCTTGAGAAGCTCACGTTTGTTGTCATGACTCAGGAAACTGCCAAAATGAAAAACTACAAACCTCCCAGTCAGCAGGATCTCCTGTTCAACCTCCCAACAAACCACCTTTTTATTTTATTTTTTTGGCCACTGACCTGGTTAAATCAGTCTTTTTAAATTATGACTATCCATCTGTTATCCGAACCATTTATTTTTAACCGAGGTCGCTAGGGTGCTGAAGTGTATCCCAGCATTCAGAGGATGAAAGTTTTACCAAAAAGGACACTTTGGCAGATAGACTTGAATTCCACACTTTCATAAACACATACCTAAACACAAACATATTACTTTCACAGTAGTTCATGTTTAATAACAACAATAAATCTAAAGCTCATAAAGACAGACAGTCCTTCTTTTACTAGATGTATTTTCTACTTCTATTGAACATACTCATGATGATGGCAAAATGTGAAGATGTAACCGACATTATTGTCTCTGTTGTAACTTCTACTTTGTAAAGCACTACTCAGAAGCCCATATTTACATATTTTGACCAAAATTTTGCATTAGATTGAATTTTTGACAGTATTTTGTACAGTGTATGAGATTAGGAAAAATCTTAACAAAGCAGTTGATTCCAGAACGCATGTTCTCACCTCTCCTCCTGGAATTCCTGGGCCGTTCGGAGTTCTTCCAGGTGAACATAGGAGTGTTCCAGTTGCTCTCTGGCCACTCTCTTTCTCTGCACTACCTTGCTTTTTCTCCAGCTCTCTCTCCACATCCTGCAGCCGCTGGAACTCGTGCAAGATCAGGTAGCTCACCCCACAGTACTGGCAGGTTGTGTCTGCTTGTTCCATCTGAACATATCATGTCACACAAAGATTTATTCATTCGCTATACTAACACATTAAAATTAATTAATAGTTTAATTAATAGTTACTTGGGCAATGTAATATTTTAAATAGCAATATAAAATATTGTGTAGTCCTGGTGGTACAAAAACATTGACCTATTTATCTGAGTGTTTTCCCTGTTTCCAGCACACTTCATTCAAACAATCAGCTAATTAACAAGACCTTCCTGAATTCACATGAGCTTGTTAGAGCAGGGAAACATGCAAATGTGCAGGACAGGTGTTATCCACGCCCAGGGTTGGAAATTTCTGTAAAATTATTGAATTATAACCATAGTTGGTAACCGAAAGCACACAAATATACCTGGACCTTGGGGGAAATAATAAAAAATACAGGCTTTTTGAAAGAAGGTTTCCCCATTATCTTTAGAAATGTTCACAGAGATCCAATAATGCACAAACTTACACACACACAGGCCTCACCAGATTACTCAATCACATTACTCAATTTCATGCACTGGCATGACACAGGGAGACTTACTGGTGTACCTGTAAAGGACTTTTCAGCAGAGGGGTTAGAAATGACCCCTCTTCTTTCCTTCATTCAGAAGGAAAAAAAGCAAATGCATCAACGCCACCAACCAGATTAAGCAGAGGTGTCAGTGAGTGATTTAAAGTAAGCTCAGTTACACCTGCTTATCATACAGCTAATTTGTTTCAACAGACTCTAAGAGGAAGTAGAGGAAGACATTAATAGCTGAGTCAGAGTGCACGCATTTGGGTGTCAAAGGAGTTTTGGTTTGAGGAGCTTCTACTGTACTGTCTACCCTTCAGTCTGCCAAACACCAGATTTAAGATTCTTTGTCACATATGTACAGTACTATGCAAAAGTCTTAAGTACCTATACAAATAGTTCTAAACCATTTTTCTCAGCATCTGATAGTGTCTTTCTGATGGCAAAGTTAACATTAGAATAAATGTTTGTAAAAAAAAAAATAAAAATAAAAGTTACTATTTTGAGCTTTTAAGGAAAACACGTTTAGTTCCAGAATTCTCCTTGATACCTCCACCTTGTCATTGTTGTGCTGTGAGGGGAAGGACAACAAGCATCAAAATATAGATAAAGTTTTATTTTTACGAGACGTCACAGAGCGCCTCGCAGGCGTACACACTCGTGTTAAACGAACAAACGTCCTCCTCCAACTCCCGGAGAATTGGAATCAAACTAACGCACGGCTCAGTACACCAGCTGCACTCTCCACTGGACTTCTAGGGCTCCCGCTCACTCACTCCTGTGGGCATAAAAGGGGAGAAACACACACAGTGGAGAACAGCCCTCACTGTCTCAGTCTCAGTAGACTGGAGCTGCGGAGGAAAAGCCTGCTGGGAGTAAAAGACCCAAATCCGAGGAGCGATACGGTTTCTTTCTCAGCTACAGTTTCGTAGCACTAACAATCCCCAACCACGAGGGTGACCCGGCACCGAGTGAATGGATCAGCCGGGAGATATACCCACACACACGCACCCAACCAATCACACGACACTAACACTTTACCACGATGACTACTCTCATTTAGGGCAGGTGGACCTGTGAATGGTTGCCTGGCAACCTGACTGATGAGCTGATTGAAGCTCATCTTTCTCATCTGGGTTGCCTAGGCTTCCAATCACCATGACGTCACTCATACTCGCCCAGGGCTGCGTGCCACCTAATAATCTGGCGACTGGCTACGTTGGATTCGCGCCCGCGTTTCCTCTGACGCGACACACCTGTTGCTTGGATTTGTGAAACTCTATCCGCAGCTCCTGATTTTGACCAGGGTCAAACCAGGTTTCTGATGGAAACTACAAGGAACACTTTGATATACTGCCCATAAAGTCACTATTTACTGAACAATGTTTTTACTTATATTATTTCTGCAGGTGCCTAAGACTTTTGCACTGAAGTGTAGTTATTCAAGTACAATATGAAATAAGCCCCTGAGTCGACCAAAAAGAAAATAAACAGAAAATAAAGGAAATAAACAGAAATTTGGAAAATTACACACACACACACACGTATGTATATAAGGTAGACCCCCGCTTATTCACAGTTCAGCATTCGCGGCTTCAGTCATTCGCAGATTTTTTTAGAACCTAACTAATAATTGTTCACGGAAACTCCCACAAATTTGCGGAAACTGCAGATATCCTCCGCAGGGTTTTTTGCTTTTTTGTGGCAATGTATAGATTATAACTTGTCATGCATTTTAGCGCTAAATTATTAAGAAACATAATTTACTCATTTTGTAACATAAATATTAACATAACTTCAGCTACATTTCCATATAAAATATAACTATACATTTTTTGGTACTGTCCAGAGAACACAAAGAAAGCATGTCTTGGGATGGTGAAATGCCCCTGTACTCAGAGGCAGGAGGTTTGAAAACCCTTAAAGCCCTGTATTTTTATTTATTTATAAATTAAAGTGTGGCAGCACTTTAATTTATAAATAAATGTATATATTAATATATATATAAACATGATCAAAATTTAACACAAATTAAAACATGGTGAATTAGACAAGCTACATTATACAAACTGGTCTTTTTTATTCAGCATGTAGCTCAGTTTAGATGTGGCCTATTTAATCAAATACATGAGATACAAAATCATTCATTTCTTTATTTCCTTATTACAAACAACTCATGCCTCATCTGTTCTTTTCTGATATGCTTAAATAAACATTCAAATTCCTACTAAAGTCTTCATAACTTTTAACTGTCACTCCCTCTATTTTATTTATATTGTACTCTTTCACTTATACTGTATGCACAGAAGCTAGAATTAGAATGTATACAAACAACATAAATATAGTAAATAGTGATTTTATGTATGTCCATGTGTAATCATTCCAAGTACTCTCTTCATGGACGCCCAGTATTACATTGTAGTTCTCATCAAATACCTCAAATACCTTGTTCAGCTCAGTCAATACTTCATTAGATTAAATCAGTAGCTGCTGATGGAATTTCACATATCCATGCAATGGCTGGAGGTGAACCCTGGAACTGAACCTGTGCTCTTCTAACAAGCTCACAAAGCTTCAAGCACTATTTACAAACAAAACAAATCTTGACATTATTTAATTCTTTCTTGTTTGTTTGCATTCATTCTAATGTTAACTTGTGTATTTGCTGGCTGTCCCTCACTGCTCAGATAAATGGCTTTAAACAGTTTGCAGAGCAGCACAGTCTTGTTTATACAACTGTACGCCCCCATCACAAATTTAGGTTTTCAAATGTACAGACTTTGAGCTGTAGGCAATTCACAAATAAAAAGCTCAAAACAACTAATTTTGCAAGTGGCTTCTCTACATTCACATTTCATTTTTAATGACTACTCTACTTTCAAATGTATTCACCCCTTCATGACAAGCATCTTTAATACTTAGTGGAGCACACTTTTGCTGTTGCGACCAACTGCAAAAGTGATGCATAGTCACACACCAGCTTCTGGCGAGGAATCTTAGCCCATACATCATGGGGAATGGCCTCCAGCTGTAGGCAGGGTGTTCTTTTTAGCTTATGCTTCATTCTTTCTACTACAGACATGCTAGACATAGTATAGCCAGTGTTCCTTTTAATTTGAACCTACAAACTCTCTCTAGGAACATTCAGTGCCTTTGCTATCTTTCTGTATCCTCAAACGTTACTGTTAACACACCCCTAGTTGGGGCAGATATTTGATGTATTCTATCTCAGACACACCTGATACAGCTAATAAGGCACTTTCTGATGAATGTGGAGAAACCATGTATTATATTAGATATTTTGTGCTAGTTTAATTGTTCTTGTTTGGTTTATTTATTGCAAACAGCTGAAACTATGTACATTTTACCAAACCACGCATCATAATGGGGGAGAAAGGGAATTTAAGTGTCGATTTAACATGTCAAACCTTGAAGCAGATGGGCTACAGCAGCAGAAGACCACACCAGGTGCCACTCCTATAAGCTAAGAATAGGAAACTGAGGCTACAATTTTAAACAGAGGCTGCAAATTGGACAATACAAGATTGGAAAAACATTACCTGGTCTGATGAGTCTTGATTTTAGCTGCGATATTCAGATGGTGTGAACAACATGAAAGCATGGATCCATCCTGCCTTGTATCAACGGATCAGGCAGGTGGTGGTGGTATAATGATGTTGGGGAAATATATTTTCTTGGCACACTTTGGGCCCTTAGTACCATCTGAGCATCGTTTAAATGCCACAGCCTACCTGAGTAGTGTTGCTGATCATGTCCATTCCTTTATGACCACACTGTATTCATCTTCTGATGGCTACTTCCAGCAGAATGATGCACCATGTCACAAAGCTCAAATCATCTCAAACTGGGTTTTTGAACATGACAATGAGTTCCAATGGCCTCCACAGTAACCAGATCTCAATCTAATAGGGCACCTTTGGGATGTGGTGGAATGGGAGATTCGCATCATGGATGTGCAGCTGACAAACCTGCAGCAACTGTGTGATCCTATAATGTCAATATGGACCAAAATCTCTGAGGAATGTTTCAATACCTTGTTGAATCTATGCCTTGAATAATTAAGGCAGTTCTGAGGGAAAAGGGGGTCCAACCCGGCACTAGAAATGCGTACTAATAAATTGGCTGGTGAGTGTATATCTATATATACAAACTTAGTATAATATCATGATTCCTTCTGAATATATTTCAGTGGGGGAGTTGTAGAGAGAAAGAGTGAGACATAGACAACAGATAGAGAGAGAGAGAGAGAGAGACAGACAGAAAGAGAGACGGGCTTGCACACGACCCTCTGGCAGCTCAGTGAGCCTGACCCTCAATAATACTCTGTCTGTGTCCTCTTCGCGCGTGCGCGCACACACACACACACACACACACACACACACACACACACACACACACACACACGCAAGCAAACCCCCGATCCTTTGCCTCCTGGAGGCATGTGGATATTTGCACGAAATCTAAAAACTAATGCTCACCCTTCTCACAAAGCCTCTACCAATCCACACACACACCAACCCTAGAGGGGAGTGTGTCCACGACCAGTATGGGCGATGTTCTCGTGACAGAGACAGCCCCTGCAGGGACCCCTGCCCCCGGTGCTGACACATCGGTTTAGCACTCACACACACACACTCAAAATCCTCCTCGCACACAAACAGTGAAACACGCAGCCTTCATCACATTGTAAATGGATAAAGAAAGGAGAAAGGACAGGATTCTCCTCTGAGGCTCTCTCTGAGACCATACAGTACAAAAGCTCGACTCAAAATCTTTCCCCAACATGAGAAAATCCTCGAAAGCCCACAATCACGCTCATAACACCAGTTCTGTTCTATTAAATAATAATATACAGATATACAGATATACAGTCTGTCATTTTATATTCTTTACACAGAACTACACAACTAAAATATAACAATATCTTTATAAACTATAATAATAATAATAATAATAACAATAATAATAATAATAATAATAATAATAAAAAGATCCTCCATGTTGGTGCAGTTTGATGCTGTAACCAACCCACTAACAATACAGAGAAATTACAAAAAATGAAAAATAATACCAGATTATTATATTCTTGTGAGAGAGCAGCACTGAACATTGATCTGTAAAAGAAAATTGCTGTAACTGCCCAGACTATGGAAGTGAGGTGACTGTAATACTTAGTGCTGCTATATGAAGGACTGCCTCTTTAACGGCTGAAGCACTGGAAGTATTTTTGTGGGTTGTGAAAAGTTTTCAGTATGTATTTATGGATCAATTTGGCTGACTGTTAACTTCTACTGTTTGTTAGCAATGTTTTCCTTTTTAGATTCAGTTCTAAAAATGAAAAAGCAAAACTTGTCTGGGCTTATCTTGGATAAGTTGAAAACTGAGTAAATTAAATTTTCACCAAAGTATTTACATAATCTGTGTTTGAAAATCAGTATAGAAGGTTTATAACATGGATCTAGCATAATTGAAGGTCCACACTTGATGGTTAAGCTGATTTTATGGTAAATTAAGGTATATGTGACTTCAACACTACCAGCAGACCAGTCAAAGCAGCAGTGCTATTAGTCAAATTTCACCAAAGTTTTACATTCTTGCATGAAATATATTCACCCTGAAAGCTGGCTCGCTGTGGCTTCAAATTGAAATGAATGGAATTCTGCTTGTAAAAATGTACTGGCAAACACAAGTGTCAGTGGTTAAAGACGACAAAATCATGACCATAAACTCTTTCCACATGTTAGAAACAGATTTAAGAAATTAGACATGTGATGACTACCCAACTAAATGAAGAAGAAAGTGGCAGAAAGTAGTGGTGTTTTGTCTAGAAAAGTCTATTACTAATATAAAGGAAGTGTTTTTTTTCTCATTTCCGCCATTGTCTCATTCATTGTGGGCAGGAAGGAACACTTTATAGACCAAGTGCCTAAAAGAGTAGACCCCATTAAACCACCCCCCCACCCCCCACCCCCCAAATACACGCATACCTCCCCCGATTCACCCCCATGTCTGCTTCCATCAAATCCCATGGCAAAACTGGGTCACTGTCACACGCACACAACACAACCCCAAATACCTCCCAAAATGACTGTCCCTGCCCCCACTCACAACTTCCAGTCCATCCACCACGCAAACCCACGCACTCATCCTTTCTCCAACATAATAGCACATTTAAATCTAGTTACTAATGCTATGTGGAAACTAAGGTATGTATCTGTCTACAGAACTATGAACCTCTGTACGTGTTACGTCTTAGTGCAGTTATAGTCTTTTATATATAAAGACCATTAAAAAACACTGTAAGAAGATGGGACTTCAGCTCAACTTGAAGACAAAGGTTATGACAACAGGAAAGAACCCTTAGTTGATGATGCAGAAATGATGAATAGGCTTTGCCTACTTGGATCAGGCATCTTATTAGCAAAAAGAATCCAGCAATATAAAAACACAACACAGACTGACACTCAGCAGAACAAGAATAAACAATGAGCTTAAAAAGATCTTCAAAGTGTGAAAATCAAATAAGGTCAAAACTGTCCAGGCTATGATCTGTTTTGTGATTCTTCACAGATATAAAAGCTGGACCATAATAAAAGGTGCTAGCAATTACTTTTAAAAGTGTCTTAGACAGCAAAGAAAACAAACGAATGGATCCTTGACCAAATCATGCCTCACCTCTCATGTGAAGACCAAATGACAAAACCAAAACTCTTATTTTGGATGCATTATAAGAAGAATGTAAAAGTCACACATTTCCATTTTTATGTGTACATCGCCGTGCATCTGACAGTAAAGGTAGCATGGGGAATCTATTATCAGGGTTCTTAAACAGTAAATTTAAGGATTTCAAGGACTTTCCAGGTTCAATTTCTTCAAATTTAAGGACCCAAGATGGCACATTTTCAAAGTGAATTGCTTTTAAAACACTGTATGCTTAACATTAGCTGTCTCACTTGCTTGCCACTGTTTAACCTGCATCAATCAACTTCAATCACACATGCACGCACGTGACTGTCGCGCTTTCCTGAGGCAGGTGGCACACGAATCAAGAATACACAAACAGCAGGGGACACTTGTGTAGCCTGTTTACCAGTGTTCAAAAGAATCAAAAGAACTTCTATTATTGCACAAAATATAAATTCAAGCACTTTTAATGACCTATGTAATTACGCCTATTTTCAAAAACATTCAAGGCCTTGTTTTATTTTCCTAAAATTCACAAATTTTCAAGGATTTCAATGACCACGTGATGACCCATTTTTCTATGGCCTAATGTGAACATGCATCCAGTCTAACTACTATGGGGCCAGATTTAAATAGGTTAAATTTGAATGTTTCGCCAAGTAGCACATATTAAACAGGTTTAATCAGACAATATTGTCACAGACCACACATGGAATAAAAACCTGGCTCCTATGTGAGTGTGTGTGTGTGTGTGTGTGTGTGCCACCAAACACCATGACAGACACTGTCGATCACACAAGCGTTTAAGAACGGATTAAGTAAACGACGGACTTATCCATGCTTTTCTCCTAAATTGCGTTTTTTCCTAATGATCGTGCAAATGCGTGTGCATGCACATGTGCATATTTGTCTGTGTGTGCAGGCGAGCATGAGGGCGAAGGAAAGAGGGCGGTTCGTGACTGCAGCTTTGTAGATGTTCACGCAGTTAAAGACCCCCCGTGGTGCTCAGTGTAGCATGAGCCAATGCTGAGATTCCTCTCATCTGGACCCCACAGCACTGGCACATGACACGAGAAAGGCAGGAGGGGCAGACAGGGCAGACAGGGTGGGAGGAGGGACGGTCATGGTTATTCAAATACACAAATATCCAAACAAATCTAAGGCCCCACTGGAGCTGGATTACTTTCACCTGAGGAAGTCCCGTCATTCAAGTGATTACTCATGAGATCCATTTGAATTCAATATGAATCTTTTACAGTCTGACAGTCATAATTGTTGAGTGATTTTAATCCCATATGAATCCAGAGTGCCTTTTTTAGTCTGACAGTTAAAAGTGTAGAGTAACTTTACAGTTTGAGTCTGCAATGTATGTAGGTTTATAGTCTGATGTTATTTTAATCCAGTATGAATCTACATTGTGTGTGGTTTTTATAGTCTGAAGTAACAATTGTAGTCATTTTCATCCATTATGAATTTGTAGTGTGTGAGGCGTTTACACTCTGACAGTAAAATTTGTAGAGTAATTTCAGTCCAGTATGACACTGTGCAGGAGTGTGTTTGTGGGTAGTTTTTATGCTCACAGTAATAACCATAGAGTGAATGAACTTCCGTAATTGGCTGAACCCTGAGCTTCTGGTGTAAGTCCTGTTACAGTCCACCTAATGGCATATTAAAACCTACTAATAGATCAGGCCATGCAATGTGTTTTATAGTTACTGAGTATGTCCTAGTTGAGGAACACTGATGTAAAAATCCAGCAATGGGGGAATTTGGGGAAATTTCACACACGCTTTATCAACTGGCCAGTCAAATCATTTACAAATGACTCCAGAATCCAGCTCTGTCATTCAGTCCAGTTTGAAATAGATTTTTGACTGTGACATAGCACCATAAAGAATGCTGGGACACAAGAAGCGGTACTTGCATTTCACATTAACTGAGCTGCAACTTTTTTGCATAACAATGTAAACTATTTTTTTGTTAGGATATTCAATTCAAATATTAAACTGCCCAGCCCTATGCTGAGAAAAGGCAAAGGAGCACCCTGGGTGGGGGAGGGCAAACCAGCTCATTGGGTGTGGATGGGGGGGCAGTGCCAGAGATGAGGCAAAACTGGCACGGAGGGACGAGGAGTGGTGGCTGGAGAGAGCCAGGAGCAGCCATGGATGAATCTGACGCCTGGATGATTCTCTTCCAATTTCCTTTCTCCCCCTCCCCTTTACATGGAAGAGGGAAAAAGGGCAATCGCCAGGAAGAATCACCTTCGACTGCGTGATGGGCTACGGTCGAACACATGGACAAACAAACAGGCAAGAGGCGAGGCAGAGTGAAAAACAGCAGCTCTCTCACTCACTGAGATCAACATAAAACGCACCATGCTCTCCTCTCCCAGGAGATGTGGAACTCATTTCCCTCAAATCCCAAAAGACACTTGTAAGGGAGGTCTCTAGCAGGGGACAATTAAACTCGGGATGTCCCAATCCTGTCTGAGCATCAGAAATATTAGTTCAATATTCAGAAACAGGCACTTTCACTCTGAAGATGAAGAGCAAAAAAAAATTCTGAAGCTTTGCTGCACTGATGTGTGTGGACAACAAAATAGAGTAAAGAATTCACTAAACTGAATTCTCCAGTAGAGACAGCCTTGAGAAGGTCCCAAATCCCATTACACAGTTTCAATTGTCTGTTACGAAATTCTGATAGCAATTGTGCAATGGAAAATGCCTGTGTTACAGCATAGTAAAAGAGAAAAATTGACTTATGTTTTACAAACTTGAAAATACCATGAAACATGAAAATAGTGTATTGAAGACAAAAAAGCATTTCATAAAAGCCGCCCAAAACATTCACATACTAAACATTCAATTTTGGCTTAGCAAAGATACTGGAGCAAAAAAAGTCGAAACATCTCCTGCTTAAAGTGTCACCATACCTAAGCCATAAATACCTAAAAAGGCCAAGGTGACTGCAGACCCAGCAGGGAAGCAGGTTGGGATGGGTCAGAGGGAGTGGTGGGTATGTTTGTCTGTCGAGGTTAAGTGGGGAACAGAGCTGGGGATGCGAGGATAAAGGGGATTGCACGCCACATGCGTGAGAATTATCTTCCCTGGCCTCCTAAGACAGGGAGCAGCAAACGTAGACTGTTTTTCAAAAAAACATCCATTATTTAGAGGGTGTGGCGCAGGAGAGAGGGGCACTATAGTGGGCTGCAGTGGGATCTCCGTCAAGCCTTATCTCACGGTGGAAGTGCTTTGCCACGCTCTCATCAAAAATGAATAGAGGGTCTGGAAGTCCTACCGCAGCTGGTCAACTGTAGCACGTAAGACAAGGCGAACAGGAATGAACAGAGGGAAGCCGATTAGAGTTTAATAGCAGAGAGGAACTGGAAGAAGAACTTTACAAGGCTATTGTTCAACTGATCACTTCACGTCTGGAATTAATTGAGCCCTTGGGAAAATGCTGACATCCAAAGCATTCCTAGTGACCTGGCCAAGGAATCACAATTTACATTTCTACACTTTTTACACACTTTTAAAATACTGACCAACACTGTTATTCCAACACTGTTAAGCATAGAAAAAAACTGTCAGTGAGTGCTGAATGTCAAGACAACAGTAGTTGGACCCATCAGTATGCATAAGCCAATAAGCATGCTTGTACCAAAATCTAAACTGCTGATTGGCTGTCTAAAACATAATTCCAAAAAGGATGACTGAAAAATAACTAGAGGCAGTGTTCACTTCTCACAGGGTTTAATAACATTCAGGTTACATTACATTACATTACAATCATTTGACAGACGCTTTTCTCCAAAGCAACTAGCAATACGAGGACACATTCAAGTTTTAGGACAGTGTGAGAACCTGAGGAGAGTATTAAGGGCTAAATCTTTACGTAAGACTAGTTAATTCAGGCAACCACGGTTAGCCAGTGTAGGTCAACCAGCAGTGGGGTGACCTGCAACCTTTCTGGCTGGTTAAAAACCACCCGAGCTGCTGCATTCTGAACCAGCTAGGAGGGTCTTACCATGTAAGTGGAAAGAACCGCTAGGAGGTTAGCTTGGCTTAAACATGGACATTTTAAACATTTGAACAAGTTATATGCAAACGTGGCATCCTGCTGGTGTGGGTTCATTTTGAAAATTTCTCAAAATGGTATCCCATCAGTGAATTGTGACTACATGTGAATTCATGTGAACTCATCAGTTTAATTGGCCAGACTGTGGAAGCACTACAATAATTACAGAAGTAACCCTGAACACAGGCTAATATATCAGCACTGGTCAAGCAGAACTTTTTCTCCTATGTTGATATGTATAGTTTCTGTGGAGGACTGCTGAATAAGTGAATGTTTATCAATAAACCACAACTCTCAGGGGGTTGATTTAATTTGCATAATGCTCACTGACTGCTAGCGCATATTCATTATTGCCAACATAAGCAAAAATTGATTAATTTGAATACATTTTGGATGCCCACTATATAATCAATAAAACATTAGGCACTACAAAGGGACATTAAAATGTGTTTTTTTCAACAGAACTGGACAGACTAATATAAATATAGCTATTTATATCCTTAACACACACACTTCTGTGTATGTGTGAACCAGAGTCTGACCTCGCCCTGACCCCACTGCAGAGTGTCACCATAGGCTGAGCATGAGTGTCTGGGCCACAGGCTGCCCACTGTTCTGCATATATCTCGCAGGTCCAGAGTGGAGTGGGAGGGCAGAAAGAAGGCCCCAAAACGCAACCTAAATGTGGTCTGAATTTTCATTCGATAAATTGTTGATGAGTCAAGTTAATGTTAAATTACTCTCATATAGTTATTCAAGCCACGCTTTATTTCACTCACTTGAAACATTCTTTCTCATCCAGAAAACTGTCAAAATAATTACGATAATAAGCTGAAATTTGTCCTTTCTTTTCAATAAATTATACATTAGTCATTCACCTCCAGTGTATGTTTACTGATGTGTTCTGAAGCAATGTATCTTATGTCCCGAAATGAAAAAGACTGAATTTCAGCAGAATTTATTTCTCCCTCATGTTTAAAAATTGAAACAGCATGGCAATAATCTATTATTTAAATGGTTTATATCATGTAAAACCAAATTTTCCTTTCTTTTCTGAAAGAGTTTGAAGTGAACATTCTTAAGGTTTCAAAGCCCAGTGTTCACTCTTCAGTTAATAATATGGAAACTTGGCTGCAAAAAATGCCCTTTTTTGAATTCACTGTTTTTGTGATGTTACCACATTGGGATGGATCCAGAATAAACCGCCCAGGAACCCAAGACCGTTCTTCTGGACCATAGCCCTCCCAGTCAACGAAGTACTGGATGCCACGGCCACGGCACCACAAATCAAGGATCTGCTGGATGGTATAAGCAGGACCACCATCAATAATCCAAGGTGGAGGAGGGTTCGGAGCAGCAGGAACCAGGGGTGAGGTGATGAAGGGCTTGAGTTGAGAATAGTGAAACACTGGGTGAACCCAAAGTGAGGCAGGCAGCTGGAGCCGGAAGGTGACAGGGTTAATCCGATGAGTGATCTTGAAGGGTCCGATAAAATGGAAGGAAAGTTTTTTTGGCGTGTGGAAAGCCAAACCCTGTCACCAACATGGAACAATCGTCCCGGAGGGTGTCGATGGCAATACTGATGGACATAGTGACAATTGGCTCTCTGGATGGCATCCCGGGCTTGCTGCCAGAACCGCCGACACCTGCGGACTAGTGGGCCGACGGTACATCAACCTCCAGTTCTTGGTGGTCAAACATCGGAGGTTGGAAACCACTTCATACCTCAAAAGGGCCGAGTCCAGTAGCAGAGGAGGTGAGCAGTTTGTTAAACAACTCGGCCTAGATGAGGTAGTGGGCCCAGGAGCGAACAAAACATCTCAAAAAGCGCTCCAGCTGTTGGTCGTCTGACCATTAGTCTGTGGGTGGTATCCTGAACAGAGGCTGCAGGTGGCCTCGATCAGACGTGAGAAAGCCTTCCAGAAATGGGCTCTCCACCTGATGTTGCCTGGAGAGGGCTTGATGTTTTTTGACCCCAGACAATAAGACCCCAGACGGAAACTGTTCAAAGAACAGGGCCCATCGTGCCTGTCGAGGTTCAGTTGTTACGCCTGCTGGATGCTGATAAGATTTTGGTGATCGGTCCAGACGATGAACGGGTCACAGCCGCCCTGGAGCCAGTGACGCCATTCCTCCAGAGCCCACTAGATGGCTAACAGTTTACGGTCCCCTACCCCATATTGCTGTTGAGTGGGATTACATTTTCTGGAGAAGAAACTGCAAGGATGCAGTTTCTGGTCTGGACCTCGCTGGGAGAGAACGGCTCCTACGCCCATATCAGAGGCGTCCACTTCCACAACGAATGGCTTGGCAGAGTCCAGATGTAGAATGGTGTCCTGGTGGGTCTGGTGAGGGCAGTTAGAGGTGCTGCAACTGAACTGAAGCCCCAGATGAAACGTCGGTAGAAGTTTGCGAACCCCAGAAAACGCTGGAGCTGCTTAAGTGAATTAGAAAGAGGCCAATTATGCTGAGCATCCAGCTTCTGGGGATCCATGGCCACACGCTGAGGGGAAATAACAAACCCGAGGAATGTGGTGGAACGCTGGAGGAAAGCACATTTTTCCAACTTGCAGACCAGAATATCATCTATTAGATCAGAATATCATCTAGATATGCAAAGACCCAGCAACCCAACATGTCCCTAAGGACATTATTAATAAACTGTTGAAAAGCTGCCAGACTATTGCACAAGCCAAATGGCATTACCAGCGTTTCATAATAACCGGTGGGAGTAATGAAGGCCGTCTTCCACTCATCGCCCTCCCTGATGCAAACGAGGTTGTAGGTGCTCCTTAAGTCCAGTTTGGTGAAGATGGAAGCACCAGAGAGGGTGTCCAGGGCAGTGTTGGTCAACGGAAGTGGATAACGGTTCTTCACAGTGATTTTGTTGAGACCCCGATAGTTTCACAAAGAAAAAGGATGAAGGACGGATGGTCCCCTGACAAAGTCCTTCAGCCATATATTCCTCCATAGCCTGCTGTTCATCCTTAGAAAACGAATAGAGGTGGCCGCAGGGGGGGTACACTACCTGGTTGAAGTTCAATTTCCAAGTCGCAGGGCCGATGAGGAGGGAGTTGAATGGCCCTACTCTTGCTAGAGACTTCTTTCAGGTCCCGATTGGATGCAGGGATGGTATCAGCATCGACATCAGGGACAATGGGCTCCCCTGAGCACGTCCCAGCCGACGTCAGAAGACAAAGCTCCTGACAGGTCGGACCCCACTGAAGAATCTTCCGCTGTGACCAGGAAATGAGTGGATTGTGAGCCAACAGCCAAGGATAACCAAGAATGATGGGGGGTGAAGTGAGCTGGGTGATGAAAAAAGGTGATCTTCTCTTGGTGTTGGTCCACAGTGAAGTGGAGGTGTTTGGTGAGTAATGGGGCTACGTAAAAGGGGCCGACCGTCAACGGCTGTGATTGACATCGGCTGAGATTCACACCCAGCTTAACAGGAAAAGTGTGGTCAATTAAATTGCCAGCCACTCCTGAATCCACAAAAGCGGTGACCCTGACCCGTTTGTGACTGAGCTGAATGTGAGCTTGAACAGTGAATCGGGAAATGGTCAGCGTCATGGAGGCAGAAATGACAGTTCCAGGTGAGTTCCTCCCCCTATTCACCTGGCCTTACTGTTTCCCAGGCGGAGTGGACAGACAGAACAATGGTGGTCGGGGGAGGCGCAATAGGCACAAAGGCCTTCGCGACAGCATCTGGCCCTCTCCGCCGGGTTCAAGGAAGCGCATGCTGTAGCCCACTCGGCTGCCTGGCCTGTGAAGAGGGAGACAAGAAGTGCGATGCGACTCCGATCTGATTAGTGATAAACACTTCGCACTTCCTGTCAATCCCACTCCATTTTTCAAGTAGTGACATCTTAGGCTAGACTCATGTAGATGAAGAAGGAGATGGAGTTGGGATGGGTGGTTGAGACACTGGTGCCTTGACAGTACGGTCGGATTGGGTCTGCCACAGAGGCATGACCTGGTGGCGAAGGTGCGCCACTTCCTTTTTCAGGTTCCCAATCTCGACCCCCTGTCAATTAACCAGGTCTACTAACGCGCAGCAGTCCGCTGGGTTCACTGTGACCAGCTCAGACATTCTGTCACAATGAGGAGGTAAACAAGAACGTACCTTGCCAGGAGTTTGCCCGTGTAGCGTGATGGATGAACCCAAGCGTGGACAGAAGCAAGAGGGTTGGTAGAATCATGCACTTTGCTCTGCAAACGCTCCACACAAGTTATGCTTCCCATCGGAATCAGCGTTCACATTCATGCACACAAGGTATAGCAAGTGAGTACTCATGTGAACCAGGATGAAGACTGCAGGGCGAGACTCAATGTCTGAGCAAGATGGATCACGTGCGCATAACGTGACTGGTGCATGTGACAGGAGTGTTTCAGCCGGGATTGTTTTTTTTTCTGTAGAGTAAAATACAGCGCAGCTAATCACAATATAGATAATTTACATAAATCAGTCTTGAAGGCGCAGTAACAAAAACAGGACCCATATCATAGCAAAATGAATTTCTCTCACTTTTCTGAAATAAAGGCATGTGATGTGGTATGGGAACACCATTCACTTCCCAGCCCATTAAAATCCATGATGCATAAACTAATCTTCTAAAACAGTTTGTTTGGAATTAATGACATCATTAATAGTTTTTGTGACATCACAAAAACTAATGCATTTGTAGATCTGTGTATTAAGTTTAGGCCCATTCACACTCAAGTTATGAGGGGTATTTTAGTCTGGACTGCAAGGACACAGTAACAAAAACAGCCTGTTTAGTTAATGAGATAAAAAGAGGTTGGAAAACTATCATGAAAAAAAATGAAGTCTGACTGTTTTTAGTACAAAAAAGCCCATAAGCATTACAAAGGAACCTCAAGGACAAAGGTGTTATTAGAATCTTGGAACATTCAGGGCTGATTTGTCAACAGGGGAGGGGATTCAGGTGTGCACTATTGGTCTTGCTACGATTATGTGATATCATGTCTCCATGTTTTCATTGTTTTTACACTGAGTGCTATTTATTCATAAAACACCAAACACTGTACTCCTGGACACACAGTCCTGCTCAACGATAAGAATCAAATAAAAAATAGGGGACATTGGACCTTTAAGAGCATAAAGTTCCACTTATTAAAGTGTATTTCCTGTCAGTTTCTGTCTTTCCTTATTAAAATGAACAATTCTCCACAGGACTCTGAGATCAGCAAGTACATAGAGTACTTTGAGCTGCCCATGTGGGTGGAATGAAAGAGGGAAGCAATTGAGGAAGCAGGAGAACATTAGGCAGACAAAACAGATAACTTGGCTGGCACTAACAGGGAGCTTTTAAATATAGTAAATAAGACACACTGCTTCAACTGAGTGAATTTTGAATGAGTGACCATGATGTGAACTGCAAGGGAAAAGAGTGAAAACAGGGAAGACGCTATTCAGCAGGGGATGCATGCACTTCTCTCAAAACAGGCTGTTCCAGTGATACGTCAAAAACAAATCACCAAGTGAGTAAATCCTAATCAAGTCTACCACTTATTATGTCTTTTTAATGAGAAATGTGACAGAATTACACCAGATACTTCTGCCACAGGTACCTGCTGTATTTCCACAGGCAGGGGATAGTGCATCTTTAGTTCTTGATCCAGCAGCTAACTTGATTGCTCTTCATCTGTGAAAGTAATAAAAGCGTGGATGGAGATTAACAGCCAGTTTCAAAAAGACAGCCAGTCCATATTTATGAGATGAACTCTGGAACTGAAAGCAAATCCTTTGCAAACCTCCAGATACACACTGGTCGTGATGAACAAAGATCAGTAGCTATAAGTGTTAGTCCAGTGAAAGGGACTCACTACCAGTATGTGTAACACAACATATATCCGTACAGATGAAATAAGTGGAGTGAAAAAGCACACGGCAGGATGAAAGCTCATGCCATGGTCCACGTGCCTCACATGCATCACTGTTCCTTCATTAAAAACACCTGAGTACGTTAAAGGGCACATATTATACCTCTTTTTAAACAAGTTATAATACGTCTATGGGCTGTACAAAACATGTTCACGAAGTTCTTTGCACAAAATCACTCTCACATAAAGAGATCTCACCAGCTCTGTTCTTGACAGTTTTGGTCCCTTTCAAAATGAGCCGTTTAAGGGCTCTGCCACTTTTATGCAAATAAGCTGTTGCTGGCCACGCCCCACCCATCCCATGCTTACGCTACATGTTTACCACTCGTGAAAATGGCAGAAAACAGAGGCGCTATCCAGCCCTGACCCCGAGTCAGACCCAGAGCAAAATGAACACAACACTTCATGTGTGACTTGCCTTTGCCTGTAGCCATAGCGCTCGGCGTCTTGTGCATGCTCGTTAAACCAGCAGACAAAAATGGCGGATCTTCAACTGATCTAGTGGGTGGGGGCTCGACAGATGCGGGGTGGTTCTATGCAAATTTCCTTATCCTGACATTAGAATAAGGGAGCCGTCCAAACGGCTCATAAAAGCATATGATTCCTGACACCAAAAGATTCATGTTCAAGATTCAAAACGTTTATTGTCATATGTACAGCAGAAATTACATTTCTGTGTGCAATGAAATTCTTGCCGAGGTTAGGTTAAGAGTTTTTATATAAAAAATATGTTAGTGAAGTGTGATGTGCAGATGTAGATAAATATTAACTGTGCATTTGCAAAATGAAGGAAATGTGCAAAGGAGCAAAAATC
>JBBIGA010118898.1:0-27647 GCA_037576975.1 Alestes dentex | reverse complement strand
CTCTCTCTCTCTCTCTCTCTCTCTCTCTCTCTCTCTCTCTCTCTCTCTCTCTCTCTCTCTCTCTCTCTCTCTCGGAGCACACCTGTTGGAAAGCTACGGCTCCTGCGCATGCACGCGCTTCTACTAAACGACCTGGGTATACCGGGCACGCGCGCACACAAACAGACACATAGACACAAACGTGAACACTCTCTCTCTCTCTCTCTCTCTCTCACACACACACAAACACACACACACACTTTCTCTCTCTCATACACACACTCCCACACACACACAAACACACCGAAACAAACACACACACACTTTCTCTCTCTCATACACACACTCCCACACACACACACAAACACAGACTGGATAACAAAAAAGACGCGCGAGCACAGCACAAACACGCGCACACCCTCTCAGTAGTTTGGTAATGACTAAAGTATCCATTTATTCCGAACTTTCAAATGTCACATAAACATGAGGTAACAAACGATGCATTTACCATCAGAACAACTACTGCACATTGTTCACTGCTTGAATATCCATCCAGTGTTACATTTATCTGAATATTATACACTATGTGGACAAAAGTATTGGGATACCTGACCATTACACCGACAGGGACTGTAATGACATTGCATTCAAATACATAGACTTTAATATGGAGCTGGTCTCCCCTTTGCTGCTATAACAACTTCCATTCTTCTTGGAAGGCCTTCCACGAGGTTTTGGAGTGATTCTGTGGGAATTTGTGCCCATTCATTTTGTAGAACATTCATGAGGTCAGGCACTGATGTTGAACAAGATGGTCTGGCTCACAATCTCTGTTCCACTTCATGTTGGATGAGTCAGGGCTCTGTTAAGGCCAGTCAAGTTCTTCCACACCAAACTCATCCAACCATGTCTTTATGGAGCTTGCTTTGTGCACTGGCGCACAGTCATGCTGGAACAGAAAAGGTTCTTCCCCAAACTGTGTCCACACAGTTGGAAGCATGGCATTGTCCAAAATGTCTTGGTATGATGAAGCATTAAGATTGTCCTTCACTGGAATTAGGGGGCCTAGCCCAAACCCTGAAAACAGGTGTGTCCCAGTACTTTTGTCCATTTAGTAAATATGAGATCTGAGTACAGTGTACATCTGTATATTGACATACTGATAACGGAATTATTTATAAATCATTATTAATTAAAGAATAATAATTGCAAAGCAAGTATTAAGCAATTGTCAAAACCTTTTGTTGATCAGTGTTATTATATTTATTTTATTTTTTTATTATAATTATTATTTTTGACTATTATTCTATTATTATTTCTATAAAGTGGTGTTATAAATAAATTTACTTTGATTATAGAATGTGTGTTGTTCAGTCAAAAGACCGTGTTTCAGCACCATCTGGAGGTTGAGAAGTACAGAAGAAGGAACAATTCTGGGGATTTTTTTTTTATTGTACTGTATTTAAATTTTTGAATGCTGACATTATATTCAGGGACGTGTGGAATGTTGAAAAGATGCTCATGTTAATAACTTATGACGGTCCCTTTTTGTAATTAGAATTCGAACAGATTCTGTTATGCATAAAAAACCTATTGTTTGCCTTTTTAAAAGGGCTACGTTTTACATATTTTTTTTTGCATTGTACGTCCAGTTATGACACATATGTGGTTTTATTTAATCAAACAGCACTAAATCTGTGTTACGTTACGTATTTCGAGCCCCTCTATGATTCTCAAGACTAAACAGGCTGTCTGTCTAAGAGTACCTTTATGACAGATATATACTATGTGGGCAAAGTTAATGGGACACACCTGTTTCTCAGTGAAGGACAATCTTAATGGTTCAGCATATCAAGACAATTTGGACCACGCTACGCTTCCAACTGTGTGGACACAGTTTGAGGGAATAACCTTTTCTGTTCCAGCATGACTGTGCCCCAGTGCACAAAGCAAGGTCCATTAAGACATGAGCTGTATTCGAAAAGTGCGTTCACTATGTAGGACACTATATAGTAAATGAGTGAGCGATTGAACGAGTGCACTTTTCGAATACATGGTTAGAGGAGTTCGTTGTGGAGGAACTCGACTGGCCCGCACAGAGCCCTGACCTCAACCCCATCCAACACCTTTGGGATGTGCACAAAGTCTCTCAGAAACACATCACAATGTTGTGGAAAGTCTTCCAAGAAGCGTGGAAGCTGTTACAGCTGCAAAGGGGGATCAACTCCACATTAAAGTCTGTGTTTGAATGCAATGTCATTAAAGCCCTGTTCGTGTAATAGTCAGGTGTCCCAATACTTTTGTCAAGTGTATCATACCGTATGCTGAAATATACTCAGCATCTGCTGGCGTTTACTTTAGACCGCACACACAGACATCACTAAGAGAAGGAAAGCAGTAAAACTGAACATCTTTCTGTAACACGTTATGTTTGATGCTAAAAATGTTGATAAATTGTTGGTAGAGTGGTCTGTATAAACTAAACACTTGAACACAGAATGTGTGTTCAGTATTAATTATTATTACTTTGCAATATTTGAACTGGCAAAACGTGAAGAGACCAATACAAGAAGACGAAGCCACCCGCTCCGCACGCCTACACTCAATTTTCTGCTTCACATTCGTACCAGATAAGCTCTTTTAAAACACAAGCTATGAGAAGAACCTGTCTGTGTTCGTATTATACCTCGGTAGTTATAATTTCTCTAGTTTAAGAAGTTTAAACCTTTTTTAGCTTCAGTTATCTCTCTGTATAGATCTGGGATTAGCGCACTAGCTAACTCTGCTAACCCTAACCAGCAGGTTTTTCACTGCTGTGAATATTTATACTACTGTTTATATTTATTATGTTCATCATGGCATTTATTTGAAGTAGGCAAAATGATACGAAACTGTATTTGTGCTGTTAAAGTGTCTGTTCACACCAGAAGCTAATAAGTTAGCATTTCTGTTAGCTTAGCCTTAACATTGTTTTTAAACAGTAGCCTAGCTTAGCATTCTCCAAGCTAACATGTCACTTTTAAGGCTGAGATGTGTTTTATTAGAGAAATTTGAGCTACAGATCTCTACTAGGCAGTTCTGCCCATAGCCTTAGAGCCAGCTGTGTCCAGGTTTTACTTGTTAAAGCCATTACAGCAGGCTTATGGATACAGAATGGCCAGGATTCTCCTAATCATAACCATGCTGGGTCAGTAAAACTACCATTTGATCTTTTCTTTTATTTAGCTTGTCAAAAATAGTGATCTTTACAAAGAATACAAATGTTGCTGATTAAGGTTTTAAAGTTACGAACGGGATTAAGCGTGTTGCTTGTCTCCTTTTAACAGGCAGCAGCATCGTTGTCCAAGATGTTCGAGGATTTGGTGAGTGGATCACCTCATTTCGGTTAGTAACATTTACACAGTTTTGATAGTTTACACAGTTTACGTGGACAAAAAGTATTGGGACACACCTGTTTTTCAGGGTTTGGGCTAAGCTCCCTTACTTCCAGTGCAGTACAATCTTAATGCTTCAGCATACCAAGACAATATGGACAACGCCATGCTTCCAACTTTGTGGACACAGTTTGGGGAAGAACCTTTTCTGTTCCAGCATGACTGTCCCAGTGCACAAAGTAAGGTCCATGAAGACAAGGAGCCCACACAGACTACTGACGTCAACCCTGTCTACCACCTTTGGGATGAAATGGAATGGAGATAGCGAGCCAGGCCTTCTCATCCAGCATCAGTGCCTGACCTCAATGAATGGAAGAATGGTGTGGAAGAATGAATGTGCACAAATTCCCACAGAAACACTCCAAAATCTTGTGGAAGGCCTTCTACCAGCAGTGGATGCTGTTAGCGCTGCAGAGGGGGGACCAACTCCATATTAAAGTCTATGTATTTGAATGCAACATCATTACAGTCCCTGTTGGTGTAATGGTCAGACGTCCCAATACTTTTGTCCATAGAGTGTAGATCGTACATACACAAACCGAGAGTCAAGAATAATGTGGTGACAACAAATTATTGAGTGGGAAAATCACTAAACTGCTGTTCCTACAAAGCAGATGTGAGGTTTGTGAAGTGATATGTGTTAATGTGACTGTTGTGTTGTGTTTTGCAGATGAGATGCGAGTGAGACTGGGCAGCGTGGAGGGCTTTCGCTGCTCTGGTCGGGTGGAGGTGTATCAGGGCCATCAGTGGGGGACGGTGTGTTCGCGGGGCTGGGACCTGCGGGATGCTGCAGTCGTCTGTAGAGAACTGGACTGTGGCTTTGCCTTTGCCACCCGCAGTGGGACTCAATACGGGAGGCTCAGCGGGGAGGTTTGGTGGAGGAATGTGAGGTGTTCAGGGGATGAGTTCACGCTGGACCTGTGTGAACACACCCCTAATAGTGGAGTGTGTTCACACTACGAGGATGCAGGGGTAGAATGCACAGGTGAGTAAATTATAACATCTTGCAGTATTCAGTGGAATAGTTCTTCATTACACTGAAGTTTTAAATTCTGTGTGGAATTATATTTTTTACTCTCATGTCTTTTTTTGCCTTCTAATCAAGTGGGCCAGATTTCTAACCGCAAAAACGGAGACTTTGCCAGTTTGGCAGTGTCTCATTAAAATATGCAGTCTTTTTATCTATGAAAAATGGGGACAGTTTCATTCTCATGTATTTTGATCACAGTAACTGTTACGCTCTGATAAGCTAAGGTGAAGGCCGACTGATAAAACTGGACTCTAAGTAACTTTGTAAACCTCACACAGTAGCCTACCATGGTGAGTGAATCATCCCACTCCTCTTCACTTGTTTGCCTTTTCTTTCCTCCTAACTACTTAATTTTTCAATTATTTGGGGCACCTTGAGACCTAGTGATTAGGGAGTTACCTCTGTGATCAGAAGGTTGTGAGTTCTAATCCCAGGACTGCCTGTGGTACCACTGAGGTACCCTTGAGCAAGATACCATCCCCACACACTGCTCCCTGGGTGCAAATTTCACACTGTTCACACTGTGTGCTGTGGTGTGTTCACATGTAACACTTTAGTTACTTTAATTCGTCTAGCCCTTGACACCTCCTAAACACAAATTACTTGTGAGCCAGATTAATTTTTAGGAGCCATAATCTGTGTAAAATGTGATATAAATAAAAAGAACATATTTTCATGGCACGTTTTGTCTCCAGTCTTACACCATGTAAACAGCGTTAAAACGAAACAAGAAATCACGACATGGACTAAATTGTTGGCAAAGTAAAACATAGTGTTTCTCGTGTAGTTAATGTTTATTTTTCTTATATTTTAGAAAGCGCTCTACAACAGGTTGCCAGGTATTGCGAATTGTTTCAAACGGGACTCAGTCTGTCAACACTGCTCTCGATGGAGATGTGTCGATTCTTTGGTAAATTTGGTAAAATGAAGAGCTGGTTGGGAGCTAAAAGAGCTGGATCTTCTTGGTGATCTGATCCAAAAGATCTGACTCATTAAAAGAGCCAAAATTCCCCTCACTAGCTCTCGATCGAGCCTCCCTATCATCATGTGATAGTGTAGTAGGAACGGCAGACTCGGGTTGAGCATACCTGCACATCCTTATAAGATGTCATTTTTCTTGTATTTTACTTATTTTAATTTCTCTTGGTTGTGAGAGATGATCGGCATTGGCGACTGAAATGAAACAAGTAGTCACAAAATCAATAATCTAGTCGCATTGGTGACCGTTTTAGTCGCCCTCTGGAGCCCCGGAAGTTTACTTGACACTTGCTAGTTTCTGGTCAAGCAGTTTTCTCTAAATCTAGGTAAGCAAATGGTTAGCAATAGTATAAGAAGAGTGATATGAAGCTGCTACAGCATGCAGCCAACAATTAAAAACTACAAGGTTAATGTAGCTCAAAACTAATGGATGCTTAAACTCTGAGCCTAAATCATTACATTTGCATTAAATAACATTGATGTGTTAAGTAATCTCACATAATGGAATACACGTTCAGCTACACATTCTTTAGTAAGAAACTTGGCAAGGCAGATGAGGTGTATATAGGTAGTTGCTTTTGTGAAGGGCAGCGTAATGTTGGTGTCACTTTTAGGAACAGCTTTTGTTGGGCAGATGTTTCTTGTTTGTTTTAAGATTGGAAAGATAAGAGTTACAGGGTAAGGAGGATGCATTTAAGTGGACAGGAATTAAATAAGGAATGATTTTATAAATTTATTTTGGAGGCATTGGGGTGAAACTTGGTTACTTTTTTTCAACACTGAAATATACCTTGTTTAACTGTAAAATGAATAAATAAAAGGTTGGCATTTAACTTTTGAAAGTATCGATCATAAACCGAAAAATGCCTTTGCGTTCAAGAAAGCCGCTAAGGCTCATACCCTTTAGAAATCAATGAATTGTTTTAGAGCAAGTGACTGAACAAATTGTGCAGTATTGCTCTGCACCTGTGATCAAGACCCTATAATTTTTGTCACTAGATATAATTGTATGAACTTTGGGAACTGGGAGGCACTTTCGGAGACAAACTTTTATTTTGATTTATATGTTGTCAATTTGCAGGTAAGCTGCCTGCGCCCACCTTGACCATGCAGTCCCCGTTCTCTGCTTACTCAGCGGGGGAAGCTGTCTTGTTCACATGCACTGCACCCTACTGGCGGTATCCCATTGACGTCCACCTGTATAAGAGCAGAGTGGACACGCCTCTAGTGACGCAGAGGGCCGATGTCAGACAGACTCGAGTGGAGCTGACCCTCTCTGACCTGGAAACATCTCACCAAGGCAGCTACAGTTGCCTCTACCGGATCCAGGGTAACCCCGGCAACTCACCATCCAGCAACATCATTAATATCACCGTCGGTAAGTGCACCATAGTACGTGAGCTGGAGTTCAGTGCAGATCTACAACTACGTATTGTTTCTGTAGTGGAACTCTTATTTATTATTAGATTAATGGATGTATTTGCACAATTTAGTATTTTAGTATAATGTGCTTGTTTACTTCTAGTCTTTGCATCTGTAAATATCTCCTCACCTGCTTCCTTCCCTGTATGATGTTTCAATTCTATATGTATAGTGATGCTCTCTCTCTCTCAAAAAAAGGACAATCGAAATTACGTTAATGTTCATGTTGTTTGCAAATGATATACACCGATCAGCCAAAACATCAAAACCATCTGTCTAACCATGGCTCCACAGACTCTATGGTGTCTAGCATCTCTGTGGTTTGTAAGTTGCAAGGTGGGTCCTCCATGAATTTGGCTAGTTTGTCCAGCACATCCGACAGATGCTGGATCATATTGAGAGGCGGATACTTTGGAGACCAAGTCAAGACCTTAAACGTATGTTCCTAAAACCATTCCTGAACATTTTTTTCCGTGTGGCAGAACACATTCTCCTGCTGAAAGAGACCACTACCATTAGCGAATACCATTGCCATGATAGGGTGCACTTGGTCTACTGTGATGTTTAGGAAGGTGCTATGTGTCAACGTAACATCCACATTTACAAGGTTTCCCTGTAAAATATTGCCCAGAGCTGTCTCTTTCATGCCTGCCTTTCATCAGCTGTGACCATGTCTCACCCCTTGACAGGTGCCACTGTAACAAGTTAATCAAGGCTATTAATTTCACCTGTCATCGGTTTTAATGTTATGACTGATCGGTGTCACTACATTGTGCAAGTATTCCACAGATTAACTACTGTTTCCTTTGGTTACTCTGACAGTCTATAAGAACTGGACATAGTCTTGCCACTGTTTTTGAGGTCAGTTATTGTTTTCTTGTGTTGGATAGTGAGAACACTAATTTTTTTTAAATGTGTGAGTGGGTTGCTTGAACATCCAAGAGCATTATAGGGCAGTAGAAGAACAAATCCCTTTTGAATTCAGTGTTTTATAACAAAAATCAGCAGAGGAAGAATCTGATTTGATTTACTAAAAAATGCTTTTGCTTTGTCATTATTAATCATGACCCAATTAATGATTAGTATTTTAAGCTGAAGTGTGATGGAGCCAAGGTTTTTAACATCAGCCCAGGCTCTAACACATCTAACTCAGCTATTTGATTCAGATATATGAGAAAAGAGAAAACAAGTCTTGAGTTAAGATCTTGCTAAAAGGGTTTAGTGTCTGAAGTTTTTTTCGTTAGTTTAGCACTGGAGAGACAAGGCTAATGTAGCTAACAAGTAACCAATTGGTATGGTATGGTCCTAACATCAGGCCTTAATCATCCAATTTGTCTTAAATTTCATTTTCAAGTTGCCTTCTTCTCAGGTTAGATTTATCTAGGCTTTATTAACCACTTTTCCTTTGTCTTTTCCTGTTTTTCACCACAGTGGAAATCCACACACCTCAGATTTGGTATAATGCATCTCCAACTACTCGACCTGGCTGGGTCAACCGGGGACAGAGCTTTAATGTGACTTGTTTCACTCAGCCGCAGTATCCAGGAGGTTCATTCCAGCTCCGTCTGATCCGACCCAATGGCACAGTGCGTCACTCTCTACCTGCCCTCGCACCCTTTGTCACCTTTAGCTTCTCCAACGCGCAGGCCTCCAATGAAGGCTACTACTGCTGCCTCTATAAGGTCCAGTTTGGTGGACGCACTTTTGTTTCGAGAGAGAGCCAGCCTCTAGCTATCAGCATTCGAGGTACAGAGTCATAGTTCTTGATCATTTGTGTGTGCTTGTTGTGGTTTGTGCTGAAGTAAAAGAATAATTCTGCCTGAAGCTGCGCTAAAGAATCACTCTAAATAGCACCAAATAACTGGATGTTAACCTGGCACAAATGTGAGCATTTAGCAAAACAAGGCTAACAATATTCTGCTAGTATCACTTACTGCTAATGCTTACTGAACCTTTGGTAGCACATTTTGGCAAAACCTAATTGATGTTCTTAAATTGCTGAAATAGGTGCAGGGAGATCTAAAACAGCTTCTGCTGTGGAGCTCTATAGAATCTCTCATAGGTTTCCTTAATTGCTTACATTGATCGGTCACAACGTTAAAACCACCGCAGGTGCAGTGGAGAACACTGAGTATCTTGTAAGAATGGTGCCTGTCAGTGAGGGATACATTAGGCAGTGAGTGACCTGTCAGTTCTTGATGTTGATGTGCTGGAAAAATGGGTGTGAGTGAATTGGACAAGGCTAAATTGTGATGGCTAGACTATGAGAGCCCCTCCAAAGTGGACCGCTTTTGGTTAGTACCTACGAAAAGTGGTCCACGGAAGGAAAACCAGTGAACTGCCGACAGGGTCATAAACACCCAAGACTCACTGATGCGTGTGGGGAGCAAATGCTAGCCCATCTGGTCGGATCCCACAGAAGAGCTACTGTAGCACAAATTGCTGAACAAGTTTGCTACATACGGTGTTGAGCAGAGTGCCCTGTATTTAGCAAGATTCAAGATTTTTTAATTTGTCACATACACAGTTATATCAGTACCACGTGTGGTGTAATGTACCCCTGAAATAGGTTAGGTACTGTAGAGAGTTCAGTTTGTGTTATGAAGAGTGGTTGAAAGTTGTGACGGCATGTGCTGGTTAAGAAGTCTTATGGCATGAGGATAGAAGCTCCTCCTGAGCCTGTCTGTTTTGGCAAATAATACTTCTGAAGCGACACACAGACAGTTAATGACTTGGGACGAGTGTCTGATGATTCTAGCTGCTCTGGTCCTGCATCTCCTGGTAGAAATGTTCTGCACAGACGGTAGAGCTGATTTTGTGCTGCGTTCCGCCACCTAGATCTCACACTGTAGTCTCTTAATGTCCTGTACAGAGCTGTTCCCAAACCAGGAGGTGATGTTCTGAGTCAGAACACTTCAGCACCAGAGTAAAAAGGATTACTGGAGATACCCGAAACTTCTATAGCTGTCTCAAGTGGTAAAGGTGGCCTGGGTTTATAAAGCATTTTATATCATGTGCATCTGATGCATGTTCATCACTAACTTGTGGAAGCTATGGCACGACCTAAACATTGTTGCGGACAAACTGTACCTATTCATGGTGACAGTATTCCGTAATGGGAATGTGCTCTTTCAGCAGGTCAGTGCCGTACTACAGACATGTTCAGGAATGGTTTGAGGAACATGAGAGTTCAAGTTGTTGCCTTGTCCTCCAAATTCTTCAGATCTCAGTTTAAATGAGCATCTGTGGGATGTGCTGAACAAACTAGTCCCATCCGTGGAGGGACGTACAGCAACTGATGTTTAAATCTTTGTGCCAGATACCACAGCACACCCCCACAGCACACTCTTATGGTGTCCATTCTTTGACAGGTCAGAGCCATTTTAGTGGCATGACGGAGGTCTACACGGTTTAAGACAGGTGGTTTTAATATTATGGCTGATCGGTGTATCATAACTGAGCTCTAGGTATGTCATGGTAAAAGGTTTTGATTAATATGATATTCCTTCGGCTGATTTATCAGAAATACATGCATCATTCGCTGTTCTGTCTAACACACAATTCCAAACATAAACACACCTCTATAACCATTCTTACACACAAAAATAATCATATCACAGGTAAAAATAATACTGCTGTTTGTGTTTCAGGAGTAGACCCAGTTTTGAGCCCTGTGGTGATTAGCCTGCTGGTGTCTGGCCTAACCTTTGTAATAGCCATGTGTGCTATACTGATTGTGGCGAAAGTTTACTGCAAAAGAGTGAGAAAGCCCACAGAACTGGAGCGTGAGTCCAGGACTTGTAAGTAACTGCAAACCTTTTTCCACATTCTGAATTCATAAAACTCGTTGTTGTAACTTTGTATAGAATTGTATACTCTGGCCAGGTCGGTTTTAAACTTGCTTTTGATCTTAGGGGTTACATCTGACAGACCTCTGTAATCACAGCTGCCTACTGTGTAGAAGGATGCTTAAAGATTGTGAAGCAGTGTAATGGAGTGAAACAGTGTAAAGCACTGTAAAGTATAATGCAGTGTAAAGGTTTACAGAGCAGTATAAAGGATTTAACATGCTCTTGTGCAGAACAAAGAACTGTTAAAGAATGTAGAGCAGTATAAATTTTGTAAATCAGTGTAGAAGAGTATAATGCAGTGTAAAGTAGGGCAGCAACAAATAGCCATCAAAGTTAGATTATTTTTAAAAAATGACAATTTATGCTAGTTTTGTAAATACTGAGCCCCGAGTAAGCAAGCAAGTTTACTAGAATTCTCTGTTCCCATCACATGCTGAGTGTGCTGCAGTGAGTGTTTGTAATCTCTATAGTGTGCTTCTATAGGCTGTCCTTCCAGATGGAGTGGAATTATTCCAGTTTAGTTCATTTCTGTGTACACTCTAGTTTTCATTTTGCTTTAAAGCATGTGTTTGGTCATTATACCCGGGAGTGAGCTTTTTCTGTCATTTTATAGGTGCGATGTTATCTAATGTGGATCGAAGTATTCATTTAGGCTATCTAAGTCTGCTGGACCAGATGGAGAGCTAAATGATATATCTGGGAGGAGTTGTGGCAGATGTTATTGTACGACTTATGAAATATATAGAGAAATGTGCTTTCTGTAGAGAATGTGTACTTACTCATTTTGAAAATCAGCAAAACCTTGGGTGTTCACTTTTGGACACCAGCCATAAGATTCAAGATTCAAGAGAGTTTATTGTCAGCCCAGCCACATACACGAGTACACAGAGGGTTGAAATAGCAAACAGTGTAGGACAAAGACAGAGAAATGTAAACAAAGACAGACAAAGATCAGAGCAGAGTCAAGTAACAACTAAGCAACGAATTCAAAGTACAAACAGGCAGGTAGTGCAATTAAGTGTATATTCAGGAGGTAGAATATACTTTTTTTTTTTTTCTTTTTAATCAAATTTTAAGCAGCAAGTTTTAGTGCAGTTTTGGAAAGTGTCGGTGCTGTGAGTATGGATAGTTAAAAGTGTCATGTGCATGTTTATAGCAGTCTCTGAATGAGATCAGACCCTGTTCAGAACCCTGATGTTACGTGCAGGCTCTGAGTTCAGAAATCTAATGGCATGAGGGAAGAAGCTGTTATGATGTCTGGCAGTGGTGGTTCTGATGCTTCTGAACCTTTTTCCAGACATCAGGGGGGAACACAGTCCATGTGAGGGGTGGGTGGGATCTGTGATGATGCCGGTTGTGCGGCAGACACAGCGTTTCTTGTAGAGTTCAGTGAGTGGTGGGAGGGACACACCGATGATTATCTCAGCTCCCCTCACCAGCCACTGAAGGGACTTTCGGTCTGCGCTGTTGCAGTTTCCAAACCAGGAAGTGCTGCAGCTGCAGAGGATGCTCTTGATGGTCCCCCGGTAGAAGGTGGTGAGGACGGGAGGGGGAAGGCGGGCCTTATGCGGTCTCCTCAGAAAGTGGAGGCGCTGCTGGGCTTTCTTGGTGATGGTGGTGGTGTTGAGTGTCCAGCTGAGGTTGTCCGTCACCTGCACACCCAAGAACTTCACACTGCTGACTCTCTCCACAGCCAAGTTGTTGATGTGAAGTGGGGTGTATAATACTTAATGCAGCAACCTTTAGGCATTAACTGTCAATTACGAAGACATGACCCACAAAACAGTGACACAAATTGGGAACAGATACATGATTACCATGTAGAATTGCTGGTGCAAAAAATTGGTGGTAATAAAAATAACAAATGGAGTTTTAGTAATTAATAATAATCTAAAGGGTTTATTGTTATTATTATTGGACTTTAATAACCAGTTAAAATCTTCCTTTTTAAAAATGTAAAATATTGTAGAATTTACTTGCCACTGAAACAAAAATGTTTGTTAAAATTAGTCTATTACTTAGAAATAAGGTAAATAGATTGACAAATTATAAAAGTAATCTTAAGTTGCAGCCCTAGTGTAAAGGAATGCAGTGCAGTATGTAAAGGCGTGTGCAGAAATGTGTAGCATATGGACCTCCTGGAAAATAAACAGAATATTTGGCACTAAACTGTGCAGTGCTGAGGTCTGTCAGACCAAATAATAGTAAGTCTTAATATTAGCAAATGCAGTACAGCGTAGAAACCTGTGACTGAAGTCTTCATGCTGCAGTTCCAGGCTGCAATACTGAAATGTGTTAAATACAGTTTTATTCACAATGATTTCATGTTTTTGCTGCAGGTGTGGACAACACGTACATTGCTTTGACAGTAAAATAATTTGAAAGTGACAACCTGGTAAGAAAACCTGTCATAGAAGAATAATAAGATGCATGCACAGGGGTCCTGGAGTTACGACACAGATCCGTTCCTTCGACAGTGATGTGACCCGAATTTTTGGTGTAAGTCGGAACACACCCTAGTCTGAGTCATTTACCGATCCGAACACAATTAAAATCGTAAAAACACAACTAAGCCACAGAAAAAGGAAAACTCCCTCACTCATATGCCACGTTACCACGTATTCTTCCGCTGCGTGCAACCAAACTACGTGGTCCGTAAGTACAAGGCTGACGGAGTAAGCCGAGTGGGAGTGAGCTTTGTAAACTCAAAATGTCGTATGTCCAGACCGTTGTAACTTGAGGACCCACTGTAATTACTATTAAACACTGTTTTCATATGACTGTTGTCACAACGTGCCGGTGACTTACTGATCTAAATGGTAATTTACATCATATGTTGTGATTACAGGATTTGAGTTGGACAGGGACATTTTACACTAAACTGAACAAACTGACGGTGAGGGATAAACCAAAGCAGCAAGAACCACCTCATCTGGGATATTTCACATCACATGACAAATGCTTAAAGTTGCTTTCTCCAACACTAATTTGGTAGGACTTGCGTTTACAAAACATTATCCCAGTTTGCACTTTCATTTTGTACGATTCATCAAACTACACATCGAACAGGACTGACACTACACTGTATGTAACTTAAGTGCTAATGAGACAAGAAGGGCTTCTGGGTTTTTCCTGAAATGTGTGGAGCCCATTCTGTTCTTCCCAAACTGTTACAGGTACCGTCAGCAAACTGTGAACTATGAAGTTTGTGTGGGTTTGTACAGTTATTTATTTTTTGTTCTTCAGCACGTCTGAGGCAAACGATTTTGAGATTTATCCTGAACAAAGCCTCCATTGATGGACCAGTCATTGAAGGCCAAAAACTGTACCTGTACCACTGTGCAGCATCATTTTTGTGTGTGTACATATTCGAACAGCACTAATGAAGTTATTGCTTGAGTGTGTTTAGCTAAGTGAGTTACTCATGAGCAAATAAGATTCAGAGAAAGGTTATTTGGTGGGTTGTATCTGTAATATAAAATGTTTTTTTCTTAATGGTGTACAAGACATTTTCTTCATGGATTTTCGTTATCGAATTTGCCTCCTACACCCTTGCGCCAGAGAAACCAAACTACAGACTAGGTTTGTTTCAGTAGTTAAAACAACAGATCATCTAAAAAACTTAATTTACACAATTTCTTAATATAGATTGGGGGCTGTAAAAATGTTTTTTTTTTGGGTAAACTATCGCTAACATACTGAAGGAATGTGCAACAACTGCCTTTTTTTCCACTGTGCGCTAGATATAATCCTAAAAAACAGTTTAAAAGTAAGGAAAGTGCAATTAAAATACCCTTAAATAAAAGCACCAGATAATTTCTGTGCATAATCTGCTGTTAATCTGAAGTTAGTCTGTTGTACTATAAAATAAGAGAACCCTTTATTAGTCCCGCAGATGGGAAATTTGTATTGTTATAGCAGCAAAGTGGACAGAACGAAAGAAAGCAGAAGCAGCAAGTTAAAATAACCAATAGAATAAAAACTGTGCAATAAAACAGTATCATATTAAAAGGACTATACATTGTTTTTACAAAATATAAAAACTAAAGAGCTTATACTGCAAGCTCTTGATTCTTTAAGTTCACCTATACTGGTTAATGTTGATAATAGCAAATAGCATAAAGCCATTCATGGTTATTTGCTTTCATTCATTATAATGAAATAGTAAATACTGTATAATAATTAGAAACATTTGCATTATTGACTGTACTATGTATTTAAACCCACTCTAGCACTTTTTGGAGCTTTGTTTAGACAATATTAGAATATCAGGTATTAAGCCCAATACATAAATTTATCAAGACAATATTATTGTAGAACTTTGAACTCAGTTGTTGGAAGATTGTGTTGCGCTGCTCGATTGAAAGGAAAACCTACAGCCACATTGGCCCTTTGTTGAGGAAGCCTGGTGACCCACACCTTAAACAAATGAAAGTCAGAGGATAAAAACATGGATTTCTTTCTTTATTAAACCATTCGCAATAGGGCCGCACAAAATGTTATTGCGAAACTAACATATATAGATTACGGATATTACATACAGATGGATGACAAACTAGAGTTTTGAGCTGTCAGAACAGCTTCCAGGTGCATTTGCATGGATTCTGTCAGTCTCAAACTGTAGCAGAGGGGTGGAACATCATTCTCTTCTTTGATTTGCAATGAATCTCCCTGCTAAGAAGACAAGTTGAATAAAAAAACGTCATCAGAATGACCCACAATAGCATGCAGTCTCTGTGACTGAAGCTCCTATTGTCAGTGCCCTTTTAAACACATTTTTAACCATGTCAGATGATTTTTTTTATCTTAGTATTACAATATGTAATTACAAAATGTATCGTAATTACAATATGTAGCAATATAATTAGAACTCTGATATGTCCATTGTGTGTAGCCCTATCACTTGTCTCTTTTTTTGTTTGTTTGTTTTTTTGTTTTTGTTTTTTGCACATTTGGAAACGAGTGCTGGGGTCATACAGTTGTTGACGTCATAACATTTTCATGCCTCAGCAATTCTCAAAAGTAACTACTTCTTATTTCTTTTTCTGACATTGGTTTAATGCTACAGCAGGTGCATCCTGTACCATTAAGTTCCCCGTAACAGAACGATAGGTTGACGAAAAGGCAACTGTAGCTTTACAGACAGACAACACAGTTTCTGCTGGTGGTGTTGGCAGCTGCCGTATTCAAAAGTTACTAATGTATAATAAAATAACGTCTGAGGTAAAGACCGCAGTAAAGTGTGAATGTGCTTGTAACAAACAGTTGGGTTTTCAGTTTGGACACTGCAGTCTGATTCTAAAACTACTACATTCAAAAATCACAAGACTTAAAAAACGAGAATGAGCTTTTCTAGAAACTTGTGACCATAAAATAATTAATGATGCTGACTGAATCGCTCCAGAGCAACAGCAGTCCTATGTGAGTCTTTTAAAAGGTTCCGTCTCTCCTGATTCCATGTTCATGAAGACATACACTAGAATACCGACGATGATCAGAAACAGCAGGATTTGCAGCCAAAGTGGAACAAACTGCCCGAAGCGTTTCTCTGGAGTCCCCTCACGCTGGGTTTCATATTTTAACGGTGCGGTCCGAGAGAGATTGCTGTTGGAGACTTGTGTCCTGTACACAGCTGGCCTACAATATACAAAAAGAAAGAATTTTTTTCCCACTGAAGCATTTTCCTCTATTTATTGAGTCTACTTAACATTTTACCACAGATCTGTTCTTGCATGTGTGAGATACTGATGCACAGTGGTGAAACATAAAGAGACTTACTCATAGATGGCGTCTAGTTCTTCATATTCGGATCTCAGAATCCGGTCTCTCCTGATAGACGTTAAAAGTATCATCAGCTGAAGAATGTTACAGCACTATAAAACTGAAGCACCTTAAGACTGAACTTGAAATTCATTTACCTGTCTTCAAAATTTTCATGTCTCAGCTGGACAAACAAGAAAACACATTATAGTCACTATAAGCATTGTAAAAGACTAACATACATTTTAATAACAAATAGAAATGACAATAATAAAAACTCACTGGTCTGCGATGATGTATGTAAGTAACCTCCTCCTCTTCTGTAAGATAAGAATTACAGTAAATTCAGATTTGTCGGGGGTATACAAATGCTGCCATATTTCAGGATCATTTGGTCTGAAGGTGGTGAATCAACTATCAGTTTTCAGGCTGTTTTCAAACAATCCCGACCCTGCCTCCATACAGGCATGGTGTATCATATTTACTGTCAATACTCCATAGCTGGATATTTGTCCATGTAAACTGATAACGGAAATTGAACTACATCGTTGTTCATGTTAATGATCAGATCAGTCACACTTCAGAGCTAAAATGTCTGTGAGTGGGATTTCATAACTTTAATTCCATTCTGATCCATTACGAAATTCTTTCTGTGTGTGACAGTATGGGGTTGTCGCTGAGGTAGCTGTGAGTTTCTCGATGACGGGAAGGGATGTGAAACACTGTTTTAGAGGCAGACAAATGTCATTACTTGTGAAAGTTACAGGAAAAGTAAAGTGGCCCCTTAAGTCAAACGTAAATACACCACAGCACACACTGTGAAATTCTTTTTTCTGCATTTAACCCATTCACCAAGTTGAACAGTGGGCAGCCAGCAAAGGGAGCAGTGTGTGGGGACGGTACTTTGCTCAACAGTACCTCAGTGGTGGCACTAGCAATGCAGGGATTCAAACCCACAACCTTCTGATCTCAGGGTAAACTTCCTAACCACTAGGCCACCAGTTGCCCAAGAACATTGTATATTAAATGCCAATGAATCGCTTGATGACGTACACTGGGACATGTACCGGTCATACTCGGACGACATCGACTAGTTTGTGGAAATAGTTCAAGGTTCAAGATTACTTTATTGCCATCAGCCGCTGTGAACATGTACATAATGTGACGAGAGCATTTCTCCACAGACCACGCCGCAACATATAGTAACTTTCAACATTCAACAAGTAACAACAGGGACACCAGACAATAGATGGTAGTGTATGTAATGGAAGAGTGTAATCGAGAAGTAAACTTTCCAGAATGATTCTTGCTGCCCCATACATATGGTTATACACATGAGGCGGTTAGCACCATTGAACAAAGTTCAAGGAATGAAAGAAACAATACAATACATAGACAGTGTAGAGACAGTACAGTAAATAGACCACACAAAAGTGTTACATAAGTGGAAAGTGTTTGTAAACCTTTCAGAGTTCAGAGTGGATTATATATATATATATATATATATATATATATATATGTATGTGTGTGTGTGTGTGTGTGTGTACGTACTTATATACTCCCCACCAAGTATGTGAACGTACACTTTGCATTTCATTTCTAACTGTAATGTTTGTGATATAGATTTTGTTACCTTAGTTTTAGCCTTTTCCAATTTCACTAATTTATTAATGCACAGTCTCATTGCTTACTTGGGCACATTTCACAACACTTATACTTGTTTGACTGTATGTGACAAAGAATCTTAAATCTTGACTCTGGCTTAATATGTGCATCCAAAAAAAAACATGTTTGAATTCATGGTGTTAATGTAGATCTTTAAGATAAAACCTTTACCTCTATTGTATCATGAAGCCCTAGACTTACCCTCCTCTCGGTAAAAGTTCTGGCCTGATGAAGGTTTGGGTTTTCTCTTCTTTGCCATGGCTTCTCTCAGCTTCTTCTCATACAGTGCTCTGGTGGAGTCTGTCAAAAGACAGGTAATCAATCAGAAGACACAAGATGAGGAAATAAAGAAAATAAAACACCTGCATAAGACTTTTGTTTTAAGGTGGTATAGGCAAAGCCAAAAGAAATAACTGAGCTTACCAACCACAGGACCATGTTTTATCCCATAATCGTCCAACATCCAACTGATCTCTTGGGCACTTTTACTGCTTAACATCGCCATCGGTCTGTTACTAAGAAAAGCTTTAGTCAGTGGTGTTCACTTCTGTTTTGACTCTACTTATCAGAACGCTAAGATGAAAATGAAAGTTGGTTATACTGAAGGCCTGAGTTCCTCTTCTTCGCAAATGTGCTGTACGTTTTACATCAGCTTGCTTGTATTTTAGGAGAAGGGGATTCTAGAAAACTCAAATTCTAAAAATGTTCTTTCAAAAATCAAAACTGTAAAGTGACTCTTCAAAATTCTAGACCGGTGAGTAATCAAAACTCATACATTACACAGAAAAAAACAAAACATGTATAATGTAATTCATATTCATCACTATTACCATTAATAATAGTATTTAAAAGACTTCTTAATCAAAAAGAAACCTCAACCAAACCACATTATTCCACTTCAACCCCTAAAACACCATGGGCAAAGCAAAAATATTCTCCCGTGCGGTAGCTGGTGGCCGGTTGATTAGGAAGTTGCCCATGCATTTAGAATGTTGTGGGTTTAAATCCCAGGACTGCTAGTGGCACCACTGAGGTACCCTTGAGCAAAGTACCGTCCCCACACACTGCTCCCCGTTGGTGGCTGCCCACTGCTTTACTGGTGAATGGGTTACATGCAGAATAAGTCGTTCACACTTTAAGGAGTCACTCTACTTTAAAATAAGCCCAGAGTTTAGAATATCCAATATGAATGTCCCTCAGCTCTTTTGCCATTAGGCAGGCTAGACCTAGAGCTCAACTTATCTGACTACACTCGGTAAAACCAGCCCTTCAGCCAAGCTGGAGGAATCAGGCACATGGCTCAGGTAAAATCATGTGTTGGGGAGCTGGGACAGAACTAAAGAGTAAGATTAGTCCCAAAAGCTGCATTAGAAATGTATGACACACATATACAACAAACAACCATTTTGTGTAAACTACATTATATGGACAAAAGTACTGAGACGCTTGACCATTACACCAACAGCGACTTTAATGACACTGCTTTTAAATACCTAGACTTTAACATGGAGTTAGTCCCCCTTGTCTGTACCATATCCAACCATGTCTTGATGGCGCTTGCTTTGTGCACTGGGGCACAGTCTTGCTTGAATAGGGAAATGTTCTTCCCCAAAATGTGTCCACAAGTTGGACGAATGGCGTTGTCCAAAATGGGGGTCTAGACCAAACCATGGAAAACCGATGTGTCCCAATACTTTTGTCCATAAAATGTAGTTACGGTGTACACAGTGCAGCTGTGTTTTTTTTAAAGGGACTAATGTACTGGCTGCACTCAACTGTTTTAATCACTAACTAATTTGAAGACGATCTTGATATTTATATTTGGTGATATCAGGTTTCCTCCTGTAATAAAACATTTTCTCAAAGCCAGAAATCACTTACATTTCAGTCCTCCGCTCGTTTCTTCTTTAATGTTTTGTTCCAGGCTGGATGTAAACAAACCCCTTTCCGTTCCGAAGCGGAAGTTGCTCTGAGTCGAGCTCGCCAGCAGGGGGAGACATTTTTTTCACGTTAATGAATGTTCATATTCAATCATACACAATATGGAAAAAAGTATTGGGGCACACCTGTTTTTCCTGGGTTTGAGCGAGACCCCTTGCTTCTAGTGAAGGACAATCTTAATGTTTCAGTAAATCAAGACACAGTCTGTGGAAGAACCTTTTCTATTCCAGCATGACTGTACCCCAGTGCACAAAGCAAGCTCCATAAAGACATGGCTGGATGAGTTCACTGTGGAAGAACTTAACCAGACTGCACAGAGCCCTGACCTCAACCCCATCCAACACCTTTCGGATGAACTGGAACTGAGATTGCGAGCCAGGCCTTCTCGTCCAAAGTCAGTTCCTGACCTCATAAATGCTCTACAGAATGAATGGACACAAGTTCCCACAGAAACTCCAAAATTTTGTGGAAAGCCTTCCAAGAAGAGGGGAAGCTGTTATAGCTGCAAAGGGGGGGACAAACTCCATATTAAAGTCTATGAATTTGAATGCAATGTCATTAAAAGTCCCTGTTGGTGTAATGGTCAGGCGTCCCAATACTTGGTAGCGTACTCTTTCAGGATAATGTGCCTTCCCATAAATGACAGTTCAAGGTGTTTCCAAATTCCCCAGATCTCAGTTGAATGTCAATTGGATGTGCAGGACAAACGAGAATGAGTCATGGAGGTCCCACCTTGCAACATTACATCTTCTGCTGAAACATTCCTTTCATCCAACCAAAAATTTAAGGGGCTCGAAAAAAATCCCATGCCCAAGTACGGATGAGGATCTATGGTGTTTCTCCGATGGCATCATGATCTCCATGAAGTATCAAATAAGGTGTGTAAGGATTTCTGTGTAGAGCTATTTCTGTGAAATCAGACATCCATTTCTTATCGAACTCCAGACAGACATCCGCACACATCAATGAATCAAAATGTTTAATTTTGCTTAATTTGCACAACAGTTTCATTTTAAGGAATATCTTACAACATACACTTATAACTAACAATGAGATTTGTACAATCTTTTCATGAAAAAAAAAAAAAAAACAATTACACAATATTCTTTAAGAAGCTTTCTTTGCTTTACTTGGAATCTCAAAGAAAACACTCTTTCCTCGTAATTTTTCTATTACAAAAATAAGTACAAAAACCTTTGTAAAGACAAACAATATGCAATAAGCACATCTACGAATCATTGGATTTGGTCTACCAACAAAAGTCGTCAATGTAATTTGAATTCAAGCGAATGCAGTTTTAATTTGTTTCAGCATTAAATGTGCAAAAGGATTTTTATTATGGCACTGATCTTGTTCATGAATTTTCAAAAAAATAAAAGTTATTTTTTTATATCAGTTACAAAAGCATCAATTGCTTTTGTCATTGACACATAAAAAAAAGCAAATCTAGCATATAAGTTGTAAACAGAAAGACATCTGCATATCTGACATATCATTCAGTCCAGTTCATTACGCGGGTAATAAGGGACAACCTGTTTGGGTTAAAATGTAGAATATGTGCTTACAGCATTTAGACCTTAAATACAACATTTTATTTTATCTGACACAAGAACATTTAAATAACCTTTCTTAAAGATGAAGCATCTAAAACAAACCACCCCAAAACAGTAGAACTGTACCTGGCTGTAGGGCATTTTATGTATAAAATGTAAAGATGGATCAGTGGATAGTTGATGATAGAGGTTTACTTGGATAATGAAATGAAATGATCAGGAAGAATCAAGCAATGTACATTTGAGGCCTCCTTTGGTTTCTTTTCTGTGGTGTCAATGATTTTTATTATTGGTTTTCTATCATTCTGTCATGTTTCAATGACTCATGTGCCTCTCCAAGAATCTTTATTTTCAGTCACAAATCTTCATACACAGCTTTTCCTTTTTGAAACACACATTGCCTTTAATTTGCTCACATTAAAATATTTGCAAGTTTCTTTTCCTGACACACGTGTAGAAAATACTCATTTTCTTGTATGGATTCATAATGCCACTTTTGAAAGTAGGCTTTTAGTTTAAGATTGAACTTACTTCAAAACACGGTCCTGCTCTCATATTGTTTTTCATTTCATGTAGTTTATTTATACATAATCAAATTCAGAAAGAATGTATCCTCATAGTACTTACTTTGCCAGAATGCCACAAACTAAAGCTGAACCTAAAAGGTCCAGTCACAAGGAATTCAAACCTGCTACGGTCTGTGGTAATTATTTCATTAACGTTCTATTTATTCAGTATCTCATGAAATAATGCTTAAAATGTGAAAATCAATGTAAAAGTCTGATAATGGTAGCCTTCTGTCATTAGTTTATCTCTTTGCACTGATTTATAATTATATAAATATATAAATCAGATATAATTATTTTGAAATAAATAATAATTGTGTCATACTGAGATTGCTTCCATACAGAACTTTCTCACAGAATGTCAGTAATCAGGTGGTACTGGGATTTGTTTGAGGGACATTCAAAATGTTTCCACACTTTTTACACTCTTAAGAATTTCAAAAAATAAATGACATTATTTTTCTACACAGTCACCTTTGCTTGCAGTGCAATTTTCCAGCATCGTACCAACTTTTTTTTTTTTTGGTTGAGTGCGTAACCACTGAACCAAAAAACATTTTAAAGTTTCTTTTAAAGTTTTGTTTGAGCTCCAAAAAGGTACAAATCTCAGACACGCCCAACTCCTGCTCTTCCAACCTTCCCCGCTTCCAAACAAAATGTAAAAGTGCGGAATACGTCCCGATTCCGAGTGAACAGCAAAAAACTTGTTACATTACTGTATTACATTTCCATTTGTCTTGTGTGTGTAATAAGTACTGAAACTCTTAATGCCTTACAGTAGCAGGACGACTGGAAAAAACAACATGAAACAAAACCAATAAAAAAAAAAAACCAAAAACATGGGCTTTACACAAAGCCACCATAATTTTGACCCGACGAAGAAAAATAAATTAGGAGAAAATACCCACCACACTGGTTTTCAAGCAAGAGTGTAATTATTATCCAAAACCATTCACCACAGGCTAGTGCGTCGCACACTGAGAACCGAACCTCGTTCCTGATGAAGCTTTTCATTATGAACTGTGTTCCAGGGCGGGGAACATGGATTTGCGGGTTTTGGGTGGGGGAGGCGGGGGCCTGCTGTCCCCTTTCAGTGGCAACACGGGTAGAAACTAAAGAACAAATATGAGGAAAAAAACAAATGTTAAGAACTAGTTCACAATGTTGATTTATTTTGTTAATAAATATTACTGTAGAACAATTCTGAAACCAAGGATACCACTTTATAGAGGGTTTAAAAATGGTTTAATGAATGTTTATAAATTAATTCATTAAACCTTTTTTGCATTTTATTTATTCAGTGTAACTATCCATTTAAACAATGTTTTATTTTTATGCTATAACTGGTTTTGAATGTTTTTAAGGTATTTATAATGTAATTGATAACCACTGAGGAACTACTTTAAACCACTTAAACACACTTTTGCAAAGTGGTACCAGATAAAGCAGAACTGATAGGAGGAGCTGGATCTGAGGTGGTTCTTACCTCAGTGGAATTGGTTGTGTGGTCATTCTCATGCTGGTGTTTTTTAGGGGGCATGGGTGGAGGTGTGCTTGGCTTATCAGTAGTGTTGACTCCGTCACCCAAGAGAGATGAGTAACCTGAAACATACATGGCACAGGACCCGAGTGAGTGCTGAAGCTTGTGTATGGGTAGCAACATACTGTGGCTATGATACGAGAACCTTTCATTAGAAATTTGCATTGTTAAAGCAGCAAAGTGGACAGAACAAGAGAATAAAGTAGAAGCAACATAGCCTATAGAAGCTATATAACATAACAGTATCATCTAAAATGTACACCATACAACATAATACAAAAATATAAATATAAAGGTTTGTGTGTATAGCTGTGTGTGTTAGTGTGTGAGCATGTGCGGCTTTGCTTACTAGAGCTTCGAGGTGTGTGCGGAGAGGCAGGCAGGGGACTGAGGGGGTGGCTCAAGCTGAGAGCGGCTGAATCTCCAGGAAATAAAGACAAGGCAAGCCTTCGATCCCCAATGGTGAGACTTTTAGGCCTCTGCTGCTTTTCTGGAGGGGCCTGTACAGACACACAGACAGAAAACATACATACATCACTGTAACAAAGTCATTCTGTGTGAGATCAATAGCTTCTTCAATCATTGCACAAGTATCTGCAAATAATGCACAAAATGACTGATAAAATAAACCGTAGCATGCTTTTATCAACTGCATATTTTGTGAAATGTGGTAGATAAGCAAAAAAGGGACCTCATTTTTATCTCCAAGTCTCTCCGAGAGAACCTGAGACTTGCTCACGCTCCATTCTTTCCTGTTTTTTTTACAGATTCGATTATCCTCTTCAGAGCGTGACAAATATGACATTCTCCTGTCGCTTACCCGGGACAGCAAGGAACTGCAGGTAGAGAAATAAACAGAGAAACCAACAAGAGAACAGTGAAATAACCATTACAGGCTCAAAATGGGCTTATAATCAATTATCTGTTATTATTATTATTATTATTATTATCATCATTATTATTATTAGGGAAGGTGTGTATGTGTTTGAGGAGGGAGGGGTTGCGCGTATGCTGTGCTTTTGACAGCAAAAACCACAGAGTTACAACAAATAAACTCCACCTGGGGCAGACATACTTAAATATTTGCACAATGTTTGACTTCATCCATTTTTTTTTTCAGCAAACCTTATTATAATACTAATGTGTATGTAAGGTAAATACTTTAGTATTCTAAAAACGGAACAGATTTTCAGATTTGATTTTTTTTCTGCTGCACCTCAGCAACCATTAGGAACCTTCCAACGCAGGTTAAGATAAGATACGACCTGCAACTCAATGTGGCGTTCGGTGTAAAGTGTTCGTTTGTCATACACGAACCCAGTGTGAACAGCATGAAATTCGTTCTCTGTATTTAAACCATTCACCAAGTAAAACAGCAGGCAGCCTGGAACCTGGGGAGCAGTGTGTGGGGATGGTACCTTGCTCAAGGGTACCTCAAAGGTGCCACTAGCAGTCTTGGGATTCAAACCCACAACCTTCTGATCGCAACTTTCTAACCACTAGCCCCAGCTGAGGATCTTTCAGGCCCTCAGGTACACCTGTCTCTAACCTGGGGAAGGCGGTGGAGGTGGAGGATAGGTACCTCAGGGGTGCATCTGAACAATAAACTGGGTGGGTAACACAAAACATATACAGTTTACAGGAAGGGACATGTGCAGCAAGATGCTACTAACTGTTTACCAATCAGTGCTCTTCAGCACGAAAGCTGAGGATACTAAACAAAACTCATCAAGAAGACTGGAGAGATCACCGGGTTCAGTCTGTCCTCCCTGGAGCTGTAGTCCAGGAGAGAATGCTGCCTAAGCTACACATCCACAACGTGAGAGGACTGCACCTTCAGCTCCAGACTGAGACAACCATGACACAGCAAAAAACACAAGAGGTGTTTCAGTTATACTACATATTTCAACCTCAGTCTCTACACTTACATAAAACATCTGTGCTTTTAGAACTTATGCCACTCACATACACTGGTCATAAAAAATATCTTTCACTGTATAAAACTCTAGACTAATTATACATGTTTGTATTAGATTTTTATTGTTCATTTTACAACAGTTACCTGAAGTCATTTATTGTTTACAGCTTTTGAATCAACTTTAATGAGCCACACCAGTCCTACATACTGGGATATTTTTTTTACAGAAATAGAAATTTATTTCCTGCTGCTCTTTTGGAATGCCCCTCAATTCCTATTGTATGCAGGTCACAATACATTAATGATGAGCATTTCCTATTTCGTACTTATTTACTTTGTACAGAAGTAGTAAGCTGCCATTTTATAACCACACTGCAACTGTACTATATTACAGTATTATATTTACTATGTATTACTTTAACTTTTTTAGAATGACCTATATTAAGTGTCATTTTGCTTGTGTCACTTGCATGTGCTTTGCGCATGCTACAGCAACAAAATCAATAAGCGGACCAATAAATAGATCAATAAATCTATTCACAACGATCAACCACAACGTTTACATTACCACCAACACTAAAGCCACTGACAGGTGAAGTGAATAACATTGATTAGCCTGTTACAATGGCATTTCTCCAGGGATGGGATATACAGTTTTAGGCACCAAGTGAACATTCAGGCCATTTCTCAATACTGAGTAGATCAAGTACGGACTCCTGCTCTTGGCAGTTCGGCCCTGGCAGCACTTGTGGGTATTTAATCTTGAGCTTATCAAGGATTAATGGAGATTTGTTGTTGTTGTGTGAGCGAAACACTGATAAGAGTTTTGCTTTCTTCTACTGAGTTTCCTTGAATTTAAAAGTTAATAGTGTTCTTAATTATTAATGACTAAGTACTACGTTGTATATATATATATATATATATATATATAAATAAAATGAGTAATAATGACATTGACATCACGATTATGTGCTTATTTGTGACCCTAAATGTAAAGTTTTGTGTTACCAATAATTTTAATTAACCATACTTTGGGCAGCTGGTGATCAGAAAGTCATGGGTTTGAATCCCAGTACTGCCAGTGGCACCACTGAGGTACCCTTGAGCAAAATACCATCCCCACACACTGCCCTCCGGGTGCTCCCCGTTGGTGACAGCCCACTGCTTCACTTGGTGAATGGGTTAAATGCAGAGAAAGAATTTCACATTGTTCACACTGAGTGCTGTGGTGTGTTGTGGTGACTATAAGGGGCCGCTTTACTTTTGGAAACAAAGACAAGCTGTTGGTAAAAAAAAAACAAAAAAAAACAGGATAGTTATGAAAACTTTAAGAGCAGAATGAGTTTGGAAGCATACTCTTGGGAAGCAGGTCTGGAGGGGTTTCCCTCAGATGAGCCAGAGCCAGTAGAGAGGCCAGAGGAGGTATTGGACAGGGTGGATGTGCAAGAGACTGTGGAGATGGTAGACATGCGTCTCAGTGTAGACGACATGATGTAAGGCATCACTACTGATCCCACACGACTTTTCGTCCTCTCTTTCGTCAGTGAGTATGGCTGGAGACACAGAGACAGAGAAACAGATACATGCATATGAGGCAAACAGAAATACACCTGTAAATACTGCATTTTATGCATGCAATCTAATCTAAAATTATTTTTTGTTTTACATATTTATGTACTCTATATGGACAAAAGTATTGGGGGACACCTCTTAATTACTGAATTCAGATGGTTCCTTACTTCCACCAAAGGACAATCAAGACATTCTGGACAACGGCATGCTTCTTTGTGGACACAGTCTGTGGAAGGACCTTTTCTATTCCAGCAACAGTGTGCCCCAGTGCACAAAGCGAGCTCCATAAAGACGTGGTTGGATAAGTTCAGTGTGGAAGACCTTGACTGGTCCGCACAGAGCCCTGACCTGAACCCCACCCAGCACCTTTGGGATGAACTGGAACGGAGACTGTGAGCCAGGCCTTCTCGTCCAACATCAGTGTCTGACCTCATAAAT
>JBBIGA010118827.1:0-27678 GCA_037576975.1 Alestes dentex | reverse complement strand
GTTGAAAAAAGGAAAAAATTAAGTTCAATTTGGAAGAGTTACAACAAGCAAATGGCACCCATTCGGTGGAATGACCCTAGAAGTAAGCATTAAATTTACAGCATTTGTATTGCACACTACTGAAGTTCATAGTATAGTAAACTCACTGGCACTTCCCAAATAACCCAGATACATTCCCAAATGCACTCAAACTCAATAACCCTGAAACTGAGGCACAGCACCTGTGCTTAATGATGTCCACTGATTTGGTGGAAAACTATTAAATGGGTAGTATCAATGCAAATTGCAACGGAGGGTTTCCATTTACAGGTCTATGTAAACCCGGCTGGGCTGAGCATTTTTCGGAAGATTCTCCCACCGGACCATGAAGCTGAAGCCCTTCAAAAATGTTTGACTTAGATAAAGTTTCAGACTTGGGCTCATACTCCAAGTCTCCGGAACAACAGGAGTTCACAAAGCACTTACAGGTGCGCATTAAATTTACAGAAGCATTTGCATATACATTTTTTGATATGATTACATACCAAAGCACTCATGTATGGCTGAGAATCTCTGGACCTGTCCATTTAATGGGCATGATGGAACAGTACATTAAAATGATGAAACAGGGCATCTTTTTTAAAAAACTAGGAAGAGGCCATCTGTGAAATATTGGTGGCAGGCAGAACTGGGTAGCACAAATGAAAAATGCTCTTAAGGCTCTTATGTATTGGTGAAAAAAACAGCAAAGGTAACAATCTTTGTGAAATGTAACAATCTTGGTGAAGTTAGGACATATTGGTGGAAAGCCATTAAATGGGTAGGGTCATTGCAAATTGTGAAGGAGATGTCAAACGTTTTGATGTAAACCCCCAGCAGGATGAGGAAATAGGAGCTGTTCCCACGGGACCACAAATGCTGAAACTCTTCAATAATCAGCAAAAGCCGCACTTCTTTGACTTCATTTGATTTTTGACTGAGAAAAAGTTCTAGGCTTAGGCCAACACTCCAACTCTCCTCGCCAAGAGCATTAAAAACAATAGCATAAAAGCTATACAACACAATGTATAGCTTCATGTGTACTTAATGTATATGTCTGGGCTGACAATAAATATAAATATATATATATATATTATATATATGTGTGTGTGTGTGTGTGTGTGTGTGTGTGTGCGTGTGTGTGTGTGTATGTATTATCAAAAAACAGCTATTCCTGGAGCATTACAGTGCTTGGTAGTGCAACTTAAATGAACTATGGGCAAGGTACTGTCAAAAGATTTTCCAGATGGAAGGATGAGAAGAGGGTGTGGGAGGGGTGGGTGGGGTCATCACACAATGCTGGTGGCTTTGTGGATGCAGCGTGTGGTGTAAATGTCTGCAACAGGGGTATGAGAGAGAACCTAATGATCTTTTCAGCAGCCCTATCCTCTGTAGGGTCATGCGATCTGATGAAGCACAATTTCCATACCATGCCAGGATACTGAATGCTCCCTATAGTTCCTCTGTAGAATGCTGTGAGGAAATTTAGGTGCAAAGTTGGGGTGGGGAGGTGTGCTTTCCTCAGTCTCTGGACGAAGTAGAGGCGCTGCTGGCCTGACAGTGACAACATGACAATGACCCAAAGCACACGGCAAAACTGACCACACCGAGGCTGAAGGAAAAATAAGGGAATGGCGTTGTTTAGCCTCGTCAGAGCCCAGGTTAAACCCTATTGGCATAAACAATAACAAACCCAAATGGACCAGGGACACATGGCATAACTACTAATAGACACAGACAAGACACTGGGACACAGTAAGGGAACACATAATGGTCTCTCCCTCTTGAAATATCTCCTTTTTCAACACCCCCATTTTAGTTTTAGTTGACTGTTTGTTGTAAAACAAAAAAGTAAAAATCCATATCAATATGAGAAAAGAGGCTTGTTTTTTATATTGTATAAATGTTCATCTTAAGAACTTGGTGCAGAAACAAAGCTCACCAATCAAAACAATCTGAGGAAATATGACGAGTGAAATTCAAATTTTGAGTAGAAAAAAGTTAAACAACACACCCTACACCTATACATGTATGCTGTAAACATTTAAATTTACAGCAATATCTCCTCTGTAATGCTGAATGTCATCTTCTCTGCTATGCTATGCGGCCTGTCCCTGCTCATCATCCATCTGACTGGAGTTGGTTTTGTTTTGAGGATTCTTAAGTGACAGAATTTCCTGTATCTTCAGGAAAGTATCACAGTCTGGGGAAAAACAGTTCCGCTGAAAAGAAAGAAAAGAGAGATACGATTAGCTATCAAAAAGTTACAAGGCAGTAAAGAAGCACTTGTCAGCATGACACTTTACTGTATAGGACAAAAGTGTTAATACAACTAAATCACCAGTGTTGCATGGAATAAATGTGACAAATGCTGTTAAAATGTGTTCTCAGACAAGCACATTCTTTTGTAGGTAGTGCTGGTAGGTTGTACAAGCTTTACAGAACATTGGAAAAATCTTTTCCGGCCTACAGAGAGACGTTTCGTCACTTTTTTTTAACACAATCACATTTCAATCATTTATGTGTGAAAAGGATACACAGGTTGTATTGAGTTATTTTATAATTTTGTGTTTAGCTAACATTAACAAAAAAAAATATATATTTTTGACATAAAAGCCACGTGTGACATAATAGCCATTTCCAGGTCCAAACGGTCCAGAGCAGACAGCAATCAGAATCTGTGCACCTTTTCTTGATCAGTTTGTTCTAGTAAGGCACCACTGAAGGTTAAATAGTGAGTTTGAGATTTTGGGAGTGAGCAGACAACCATGCGATGTACAGCTGCAGTATACTCCAACATTTGGCACGGTGCTCCGTCTGGTTAAGAAATTGGGTTAAGCAAGATTTACATTTCACACTTCACAAAATATCTTACTGGTGACAACATTTTAAACATGTAGAAGCTTAGACACAGAAACAGTATTACAGTATATACAGCAATCCTTAAGTTAAATTTAATACCTTTTTTGCTACATTCAGAATTTAAAAAAAAAACATCACGACACTGAGTTGCAAGTGTTAATCAGCGACCTTTCTAACATTTACGCAGATTTTGACATATAAAAACAGAATAGATTTACAGACTCACTGATGTTGACCACATACTGCACATTTATTTCACTTCGTGAATAAAAAAAAAAAAACTACATAAAATGTGCAACAAAGATGAAGACATAGTGAACTGTATGAACTGCATGAACTGTTGATGCAATACAAACTGGCATCTGCTATATGAACTGTTGGTGATATCACTTCACAAACTGGCATCCACTACATGAACTGGTGAACTGCTATTATGTGATTTTAACATAAACATGCACTATAGGTCCAAGTCTATGGGGTGTCGTTTGTAAAAACAAATTTAGAGGTGTCATTTTTTCATCATTTAGCACAATTTTCACACAATTTTCACACATTTAGAGCTAAATTTTCACACAATTTTCACACACTTAGAGCTAAATGTGTTAAAAAAACTAAATGTTGCACTTTTACAAACGGCGACTCTAAACGTGGGATTTTTGAGCTCTAAATGTTGAGCTCTAAATGTTTGGAAGATATGCTAATTGGCCACGCCCCATGATTACAATTGGCTGTTCCTTAGAAAGGGGCTGGACTGCTAGCTGTGATTTCCCCTGACCAACACGGAGGATTTGCCTTAAATGATCTTCAATCTAAATGTTAAATATGAAAAATATATCTAGCACTCCAAATGTGAAACTTCACAGTTAGATAGGGCTCGGTGACATCTTTCCAGCGACCCGTCGTTTAACATAATATCCCCCGGCGATCCGGAGTTATTACTCGAAAACCGTTCACCTCAGACAAAAGTAATGTTGGTTTTTGGCTAATAACTCTGGGTTATGGCAAACGAGGGGTTGTTGGAAAGAGTGCGAGATATAAATCAATAATTCCTTGAAATGAACATTGTTTACGGGTTAAGACTCACGAGTCACAACACCCAAGACCGAGTCAAGTCTCAGGTCGTTGAGGGCAAATCTAAAGTCAAGACACAAGTCTTAGTTTGTGCGACGTAAGTGTGACTCGAGTCCGAATCTCTGGTGCCCAGATACGCTAAAGCGTACGTTTAAACGAACTAACGCAAACATTAGCAGATAGAATTATACCTATTTAAAAAAAAAAAAAACCTCTAAAACCAAATGTAACACTTTTAATGGCCTTAAATTTGGCAGTTTTGATTCATCACGTTTTAATACATTTTAAAACCCCACGGACACCCTGTATTATCAGAAGGATAGATGTGTAAGTTCAGTGCAATAATGTAGAATTTCAAACAGTATGTAGTGCTAAACAAACATTATAGCAGATTAATGTGAATGTGAATCTCACGTTGAGAGAAAGGCGTAGGAGACCTCCTTCACCTTGGCCAGCCACAGATGACAAGAACTTCTGAAGTGACTTTTCTGTCAGTTGGTTACCTGAATTCATAGGAAGGGATCCCATTAATCTCAGAACACTCACAGACATCCTTTAGCAGAGGTATGGATGTCAATCACATGATTTGGACACAAGTCACATTTTTCCTTCCTGATTTTCCAATCTCCCGATACTACCAATATTGGTGCCTCCGCCAAGTCAAGTGAAGAAAACCACTGCATTTTTTCGAACTGCTGTGAAGTAAGGTCTTAACAACTTCTTCAAAAAAAATTTATTAATGTATTAAATATTAATAAATGTTTTAATATTTATTTTCGGCACTACTCTTCGTTTATACTTTTACGTGATTATCCATGTAAGTCATAGAAAAGTTCATTTAATATTCTACCACATGCTACCACCATGCTATCATTACTTTATATTACTGTTAACATCATGTTAAGTATTGAGAAAGAATTACATTTGCTGAAGAATTCCTGCTGGCTTAGGATTCAGCTCAGAACTTCACTTGAGACTTGCCTGCAAAGACTTGGGACTTGACATGGCACCCAAATGTCAAGACTGTGGAACAAAGTGTTTTAGTATTAGCTGTGTCTGACTGACCTGAGAGGTTCAGAGAGAAAAGTGACACGTTTCCTGGATGAATGACTTTTCCATCAATGTGCTGTATGCCAGGATCCAACAATGGGCTCACTGCCTCAACCACCTCTTCTGTCTTAGACACACAAACACAGCTTATTCAAGACACATACTGTACAGGATCACTTATCACTGCCCGTATTATTTCATTGTAGGCCATAGCCCACTGACCAAACATTCCCTAACAGACACCAACATCTGAATGTTACATTTTTCCAAAATAAGAGCTCATAAGCGAAAAGAACCAACGTAAACTGAGGAGAACTACTTCTTCTTTTACTTTGGCTGCTCCTGATTAGGGGCGGACCAACCATCTCCATATTTTTCTATCCTCTGCATCTTCCTTTCTCACACCAACTGCCTGCATGTCCACCCTCACCTCATCCATAAACCTCCTACTAGGCCTTCCTCTTCTCCTCTTCCCTGCAGCTCCATCCTCAGCTCCTTTCTCCCAACACACTCAGTGTAAATTGAGGAGAATATTCTAAAATAATGTGAACTCAAGAGAGAATTCTAGAACAAAGTGAATGAAGAGATGGATCTGGTACACCAACGCAACTTTTGGATTTGTTGGTGATTGCTGAAGAATGTTCAGGGTTGGAGTTGGGGTGCTCTGGATTCCAACAAAGTGTCATATTAGAGGGTCCGTCTTGCTTTTTTCTAATAAAGCAGTGTAAAGCAACAAGGACACGGTGGGAGCGCACATTACAATGAGGCAGAATCTACAGCAAACAGCGGTTATTTACATGTATTAGTCTCAAAGTGCACAGCAACAAAAACAGCTTGCTTTATTCTAGAGGATAAAAAAGGAGGCAAACATAGAAAACAAATATAAAAACACACCTTCTGTACACAGCTGATCCTTTCCTAAGAGGATGTACATAAAGGACAAAACAAGTAACAAGAAAGAACATTAACTTTAAAGAAAATAAATGAAATTTGCCGTCTTTTTGGAATTGTGTTTGTGTGATGATCAAGGATACCAAAATATCTCACTTCTTGCTCTAATCCTGACAGGCGCTTGTCTTTCCCTCCTGACTTTCCTCCTCGACCACGTGGTGGTGCCTTAGTGTCTGAGAACAGAAGTTTCATATGGATAAAGTGACATTTCAGTTATAACATTTTCTTTTACAATGATATTGTAATGCTCTCCCTATCTTTTCAAGTTTCATGGCCTGCTGTATTATTCTGTCTTTTTCTCCTGTTGACTGTCTTTGTTTACTCTGTCCATGTGCCTTTGTTTATGTGTCTGTATTCCATGTTTCTGTTGTTTTGGTTTTAGCCCCAACTTAGCCCTGCCCCCTTGTTGTCCTGTTCATCTGTGTCTTGTTCCTGTTTCCTACCCTGCCCAGGTGTTTCCCATTGTCTGGTAAGTATATATACCCCAGTCTCTTGTGTTAATGTCCTGGTGTTATTTGGTTTGTTTTTGCTTGATGCCTGTTCTCTGTGGTAATGTCCTATTTTGACTCCTTTTTTTGCTTGGTGTTTGTCTTTGTACTATGTTTTTGGCTGGCGCATCTCTGTTCAGCTCTGTGTACTGTTTCCTGTTTTTCCCAATTACTAAACTCTGTTCACAATTACCTCCCCCTCCAAAATACCTTTCTTGGTCGTCTTGGATTCCTCTTTTTTCCCCGCAGTGGCTGGTGTCTGATTTACTGCTGGCTTCTCTTCCTTCTTGGGGGCAAGGAGACATATTTAAGTTCAGACTTCACTTACACTCAAGATCATTTCTGAATATTTGGGGGCCCTAATCATCTTACATATTAACCCATGCCAATAATTCTTTTGTATGGAAGAATTAGTACTTAATTAATTTTGATAAAGGAACAACGTCCAAAAATCTCTGGATTCACTGGGCTTTTTGAACATTTTAAATCAAATGACAAAATACATATTCCAGGCTCTCTGGTGGCTCAAGGGCCAAATGGCTGCCGATATAACAGGCTGCAGTTATGCTCTCCACTTGATCAGTTACAGCTTTTATTAGGCCTTTTTGTTACTGTAGTACTGTATATAAACACATTCCTCATAGCAAGGTGGTTAAATAAGAAGCATGAATTATTCGTTATTTTGTTGATCAAACACTTAAAATATCCGGAATGAATAAGTGGTTCTATTTAGCATCATAAATGTTTCACTTACGCTGAGTCAGAGTGAAACCTTTCGCTTTTGAGCTCTTTTTACTTTGTGTACCAATGGGAAATGGCAATTAGAAATGGAAATGTATAAAATATAAAGTACTCAAAATGATAGCTAATTTACCTGCAGCCAGACCGGCTAAACTCAAGAGGCTTGGGTTTATGTTGGGCAGAAATGTGGGATGGAATGTGAAAAATCTGCCCTGAACCTTAATATACAGAACACAGTTTATTCATTGGTTTAAGTTGGATGTCAATGAATTAATTAGAACATGTAAACAAATGCTGTCTTGCACCATAACTTTGCAACATGACTTTTGCAGGCAATGTCATGGCCAGGAGGGCAAAGTGTAAGGCCAGGAGAACTGAGCATACGAACAGAAAATTAAAAAAGAACATCCAAAAGAAAACCAAAAACCCCATGGCAACTTAAACTCAAGGGGGTGGAAGAACAGGTGATAGTGGTGCTAGGGCAGAGACATAGGAAGTAAACAAAATGCATGTGGAGAAAGATGCAGAAAGGAGGGAGCAGGAGAACAAAAATGAGAGAAGGTGCAGGGCCCAGTGGGAGAAAGAACCAGGGAGGAGCAAGCACACAGGAGAGAGCGACACAGGGAAGATTTTTTCCCCCAGCAGTTTTTTGTGAGCTTGATTCCATGTGTAGTGGATGGTTTTTATCCCAGGTTTTTATGTTTTCCCAGTCTCTGCACCTGGGTCCATTCTTAAAACCCTGATGCGGCGGTTCAGCCCAACCCAGTCGCATCGTTACAGAAATTAGGTGAGCGGCCCCTTTAAAAACAGCCGGACTATACAGCTAAGAGATGAGTCACTTGATTGAGTTTTGAGAGACAATAAAAAAGAAATAAGCTGCTGAGAGAGATAGTGTGTACCTTTTTCTTAGAGGCACTCCTGGATCCTTTACTTATGTGCTCCAGTGATGAGCTGCTAGCGACAGAGATAGGGTCTGCACTGACCACATGAGAAGGCTTAAAAATGAGAGGGGGAGGAATGAGAGTTATGGAGGAAAGTAGTGCTGTCAAGAATATTTATATATAGGAAGGTACAATACAATACTTGTTTTTGGCAGTATCGATACTATTTCTATAAAAAAGTGTTTTCCTGTTTGCTTTCTTTTGACACATGCAGGCTTCCACACCACATGGACCACTCTGGCAAGACCTCCTCAGTAGTGATGTGGTTTGTGGTGTGTTTTATTCATGTCATCTGACTGAAACCAAACGCTCCATGTCGTGGGACCATACCACCTCGGCCATGAATAAAATTCGCTGTGTTGTCCATTATCCCCTAAGCCCCTAGTTAAGATACCACACAAAAGCACACACCTGTGACCTGCTATTTTCATGTTTTTGCACCATGAACTAAATGCCTTGCCATTATTGACCATTTCATTTAGCCATCTCCACTTTACTGTTTTGTCGATGTCCAACACATCTGTTCCTTCCTTTAACAGAAGCATATCTATGCTGGCAAAAAAATACAAATAGCCTAAACTCATTTTAAAGCAGGCTGACTACTGCAGACTGTTGCTTATAAAGAGTGATGCTCCAGTCTATTTTAGGTATGCACTTCGGCCATACCTGTCAATTTTCAACATTGAAAATAAGGGATTTTTCCCAAGATCCCGACCCAAAATACCGGCAATTTAGAGCAGTTTCCCACTGCCATTCCTCTGTTAATAGCAAGAAAATGGACTCCAATCTGCTGTTATTTATTTATTTTTAATGGAGGATAAGCTCTCGCAGCAACACTGGAGCCACTGTCCTGAATCTTGAGCTTCGGAGTTTTGGCTTCTTTATCTATTTAAGCAATGGGTTTTCTCCACTGTTTTCTGACCTTTTTTTAGCTACTATTAGCGAATCAAACACTTCATGAAACACCACTGCCTTCCAATCATAAATATGTTCTATTCCAGTTGTGGAGAAAAGGGGGGCACACTCCCCAAAACTGTATAGATTTGCTGCAGGAGGACAACACTTGCTGTGGGATGTCAGTCATGACTCAAGCCCAGCAGGATGGAGTTCAAAGGATGTTTAGTGCCCATTTAAACTTGCACATGTAAGGATAATGTATGATGTTTGGTTCTGTAACAAATAAAGGAAGAAATTACTACTGTGCTTATGTTAAACCAGGGGTGGGCAACTCCGGTCCCGGAGGGCCAGTGTCCAGCACAGTTTGATGGTAGTTCTCCTCAAACACATTCACTAATCCTGACAATTAACTATTGAGGTCAACCAGGTGTTTCTGAGCAGGGAAATCACCAAAACATGTTGGACCATGACCCACCAGGACCGGAGTTGGTTATCCCTGTGTTAAACAGATGCTAGATGGGCTAAATGCTTAGTGTAAATCTAGAATAATAGACTGTAATTATTCAGTAGGTTTTGTTCCTCTGAACACAATCCTCAAACAAGAGTAAAGTTCCTGAATATACAGTGCAGCCATGAACAGTTAATCCCATTACTTTCTCTTTAGCTTACTACCGTTATTGGCAGTATACAGGCTAATCTAGCGTCTTTCTGGAAATAAACAGAAATAGCACACCAGCACCATATGAACTATGTAACTACAGTTGGTAATGACACAAAGACATACAGTAAAGAGTGAATACAACACTGTCAGAGGATCTAAAGTGAACAGGGTAAGTTGGAAAATAACTACAAGCTCCCAAGCAGTTTCCCCATGTCTCTCTTTCTCTCTCTCTCTCTTTCTCTCTCTGTTTCTCTCTCTCTCTCGCTCACTAGACACGCACCCATAGTCCTTTGCATGCATCACTGCTCTCTTTACACTAAAGGTTCTTACACTTCTTTAAATCCATTTTTTTCTTTGGATCTGCATCAATCTCATTATTAACCTTTTGTGCACTCAGTTGACGGAAATCTGTCATAGCGATGGAACATTTTAATCTAGGGATGCACAGATACCACTTTTTTACAAACTGATACGAGTATTTTTATTTGTGTACTTACCAATACCTAGTACCGATACCGAGTACCGATCACCTTGGACAAAAGTAATGGGACACCCGGGCAAAGTGAAAGGTTTTCGGCCAATAACTCTGGGGACTATTATGGCAAATGAGGGGTCTTTGGAAAGGTCTCCTCTTGCCCCGTCTAACTGTGAAGTTTCACGGAGATTGGTGGTGGCCCCGTCTAGAAAAGCCGCAAGCACGTTCTGTGGGGGAATAAAGTATCGGAGCACGCGGGCGAGTGTCCCCATACTTTAGTCCCCCACGGAACGTGCTCGCTGTGTTTCTAGGCGGGGCAACCACCAATCTCCGTTAAACTTTTGTTAAGATGTTATATTTGTTGCTCTCGGACTATCTCTTGGCATCTTTTCTCGTCTCTGTAATGTTTCTTTAAGTAGGTTGCTGGGTTCCGCAGCTGCTGGTAGCAGTAGCTTTTGTAAAGTTACTGCATTCTTTTAAATGCTGGTGTTTTAGATGTTTTATCAAGTTACTTGTATTAAATGTAACTGGCGTCGTTCCTACTCTTGATAAGGTGACAGAACAGAGCTTACAATCTGCTTTGCTGTTGTCATCGTTATTGATTTTAAAGTATTTAGACTGCTAACATTTTCTTAACCTTTACACACTTGAACAGTAACTTCCTCAACATTGCCCCCACTTGCCAAGTGAACGTAACTACATCATATTTACCTCTTGTGGTATTGGTAGTAGATATTGGTGAAATTTGGTCGAGTACAAGTAACAGCAAGTGAGCATGGTATCGGTATCGGTGCATCACTACTTTAATCCATGTATTATACTGATAAATGTTTATTGTTGGACTAAGAGATGCGAGGGCTGTGCTAACTAAAATCAGCACCTAATATGGTGTCCCAGCGGTAGTATCCCAGGTAACCACCTGAAGGTGGTATTTTGAACTGTCTTTATTTTTCCATCACCCCGCACTATGTAAACCCCTCTGTCAGCCTACAGGCTTGCAATCGTGAACAGGACTCTGATGATAAACGCACTATTCATTCAGGTGCTCTGTCATGAGTCCACTAGTCCTAGTGTTAAAGTTGTAAATGTACAGTCTATATTTAGAGCAGTACAAAATATCCCTCAGCACTCAGGACACTTGAACCCAATGAACCTGGGCCCTTAAGAGTCCACTGGAATTCCCCCAAGAATAAGGACCCAAACTGAGGCATAACTCCTGCGCTTAAGCGAAGATGTACCATTGCATGCATCCATGAAAGCACGTACATGAGTTTGTGTCACCTCTGGGCCGCCTCAGTCACCAGGCTACTAGTACACAAGTCCCGTCAGAAATTATGTCTGGTTATGTTTAGGTCTGAGCCATGAATCGCCTGGCTGGAGGGAGCTTCTGATTGCTGCTTCCACGGACCACGAGGCTGCAAAAAACTTCAATAAACCAGCTATGCTGCATTTCACAGCCCTGAGCGTGCGGAGTTTGAGACCTGGGTCTTCTACCATCAACTCAGTCATAAATAATTGCCTCACTTAACAATTGTCTTATTGTCTCACTTATTTTAATTTGCAGACATGCTGTGTTTATGCAGTAGACTTTGGAATACCGTAGTCTGGCAAACTTTGAATTAGAACAATATTTCTTCAAAATTTGCTGAAGAGAAACCATTTGTTTATTTGAATGCTTATCTTGGAAAAGATTATCTGCCTATGGTAACGAATATCACTATTATCCTATCAATGTTAAACATTTAAGTATCACGACAGCTTAAGAGGAAAGGGAAGAAAAGGGTACACTGAGCTAGAGGATAAATGGACAAATATTTCTGCAAACATGGTTGTAGAATCTGACAACACCAAGCACTGAAATGCAGGTGTCATTAAAAAAAAATCAGAAAAAATCAACATATCAGAAATAACAGTCAAAAGATTCCTCACCGATTGGTCCCTGCGGATTAACTGCCTCCTTCTCTCAACGATCTCTTCATGTGTCAGAGCAAAGGGCCCAAGCACCTACAGGGAATGGGATAAGAGAATGAGTGAGAGCGCAGAAAAAAAGACACATGAACAGTGCATCCTCCAAAGGGCCTGGGAACCCTGTTGACAAGTATGTTGACAAGTTTTTGAATCTGGTTACTTCTGCCAAAAAGTTAAACTAGGTCAGAGTCAGATCTTCCAACAGGTCAGTGATCTAAAACATAACCCCAAATAGCTACATACAAAAGTAGTTCGGTTTTTGACATGGCCATCTCAGTACCCTGATCCCACTGAAAACATGAGGGATGACTTTGAGAGGGTCTGTGTTGAGGAGTGTTTTCACTTGTGCTCTGTATTCTCCAGTCTCATAAGGCATTAGAGGAGAAGTCATTGCTGTTAGCAAACAGAGGGTGCACAAAGTACAACAGCCAATAACTGTGACCTTTTACAACTTCCAAATTTTTGCTTTGTAAGTTGTAGACTAAATTTACTTAAATTAAAAGGAGGATTTTTAGGTTTTTAAATATATTTTCAGTGTAGATTTGATTTGAGCAGATCAACCACAAATACGTTATCTTCCTTTTCACCGAGGGTGCCAATAATTAAGGAGCTGACCCCACATTTGGCTATGACCCATACAGGACAGTGAAATGCAGTTAATTTTTGTGCCATCCTGGCAGTGAGCAGGTCTTAGGTTCCCTGCTGGGACGGCTGCTCTGTGGGGGTTTTGCATGTTCTCACTGTGTGGGTTTCCACTAGGTGTTCTGGTTTCCTCCCACAGTCCCAAGGCTTGCAAGTCAGGTGAATTGGTAATACTAAATTGCCCCCATGTGTGTATACCCTGCAATGGACTGGCAACCGAGATTTCACTGACCACAAGAACTCCCTGACCACAGCAACTTCCATGGCAGGTTTAACTGACACAATGCAAATAAATATTAAATTATAATCTATGTAGCTATTAGATGTTGTTTGACTGTATACTCATGCAACATGGTAATCACCAAAAATATAAATTCTCTGAGCCACCTCATGAGTTTCTAATGATGTTGGCAGCTAGGTGGTGGATGATTTTGTGTTTGAAAACAGGGGGTGGATGTCCCATGGCTTGAAAACCACTTAACTAAGCAACTAACATTTAACATTTAGCAACTCTACATGGAATGAAGAACCCAATAACAGCATAACCCGCTGTGCCTATTGATGCACTCAGATCATTTACATTTTCATGAGGAGTGAGAAGACTTAAATATGTACCTCAGCCACACAGAGTGCCCCTGCATCTGTGATATGATTGTTAGCTAGTGAAAGATACAACAAAGAGCGGTTGAGGCGCAGCCCCTGAAAAAGTTTGAGAAAATAGATTAATATAGACCGCTAGACGTAGATATTCTGATGTTCACACACACTATATGGACAAAGGCATTGGGACACGTGACCATTACACCAAGAGGGACTATAATGACATTGCATTCAAATACATATACTTCAATATGGAGCTGGTACCCCCTTTGCAGCATAACAGCTTCCACTCTTCTTGAAAGGCTTTCCACACAGAACTCCTTGCTTAGTGTACTGGGGCACATTCATGCTGGAATAGAAAAGGATCTTCCTCAAACTGTGTCCACAAAGTTGGAAGCATGGTATTGTCCAAAATGTCTTGGTGTGCTGAAGTATTAAGACTGCCCTTCACTGGAAGTAAGGGGCCACCTGAATTCAATAATTAAGAGGTGCGTCCCAATACTTTTGTCCATATAGTGTATAATGCTCAACTCAAATTTCAGAAAAGATTCAACTAAACTGATTCTTGATCACATAATATAATACATATTTAAATTTACGTTTAAAGTAAAGAATAAAAGTAATAAATAAATAAAGTTACTATCTGTAGAATTCAGCACCTGTGCAATATGAATGGCACCTCCATCACTGACAGAGTTGAAGGCCATGTTGAGTGTGAGGAGATTCTTGTTGGCAGAGTTTGAGGTGGAGAGAGCTAAACCAATCTGACGTGCTCCCACCTCTCCTATGCGATTGTTTCGCAAAGACAGGTGGGTTATCCTACAGGTGACAGGAAACAGCACTTGTTCAAAGGCAGATCATAGTATTTGAGTAATACTGTGATTTACAAGTGGAGCAGACTTCAATGATTCAGATTTTGTCTATGCGAAAAATACTTTCATTATCATCAATTTCACTATCGAAGGGGTTCTACGTACATTTTTATCCTAAACGTCACAGAGTTCTCCGAAAGTCATTAATAGTAAAAAAAAAAAAAAAAAGAATGCTGATACATAAAGGCTACAAGCAAGCTAACAATCCTCTGATGTCACTAAGTGAGAGTACAGCTACTACTACAGTTCAAAAGTTTGGAATTGCTCAATATATGATTACTCAACAACAGCTTAATGTCAAGGTGTTTTTGGAATATTCTTTAGTTATTAAAATGAAAAGTAATACATACTTATTATCTAGTAATTTCATTACATCCTACTTGCCTCGAGATTTGAACACCACCTTTTAAATACGATGCATAATCTTAAGATTTTATTTATTAATTTCATCATTCTAAATTTTAGGTTTTAGATTCTCAGTGCATCTCTCTTAACACAGAATCACATACAGCTCTGTTCATCAATCTGAACATATCTAAAATGTCTTCATTTTAATCCACTTTCTCACAAAACAGTTGAAGCCTATGAAGTTAATTAGTAGCATCTTAACAAAATCAATTTATACCACTGGCAGACTTGTTTTAATATAAACGTAATCAGTGATTCCAAACTTTTGATTGATAGAGTATGTACTACACTATACTACAAACTGTACTACATCAAGTCCAGTTCAGTCAAGTAGGTTGATTGTCATTGCAACCACATACACAGTACACTGCAAAATGAAATAATGTTTTTTCAGGACCATGGTGCAACACAAAGAGCAAAAACAAACAAGTCTACATAAGTGTGCACAGGACAGGACTACACAGAGTGCAAAATATATAACTATATATATGTACATATATAACTATACACTTTTTCAACAGTATTATATAGTACCATCTAGTCAAATTGCAGCCTGCTACTGCCCAAACCACTTAACTTTCAACTACAAAATAACAACATATCTTCATTGTTATGGAAGCATTTAAAGTACTCACATGCTGTCCTCTCCAATTAGGATATGATAACTCTGTTCTGGAATTGGGTTTCCCTCTAAAATGACTGTTCTACCTCAGACAAAGAAAGAGCAGAGGATAGAGTTTCTCCCCAGTTAGTTTTAAAAAGCCAGTATCTTTCTTTTAATTTGTATTCTATATTTTTCAATGAGAGCTACTTTTTTTTTAAACATTTTTACATGACTATTTTCCAGCCTCTCTTTATTCCTAAGAAACAACCACATTGTTTTTGTTGATATATGTAAACGAGTATTGTTCTGATTGGCTGCTCTGTATTGTACCTCATACAAGAAAGTTCATTTCAAAAATGAAAAAATGTGGCTCTCCACACAAATAGTCCCATGTCACTCACCTGAGATTTGAGCACACAGAAATGGTGTTCTTCAAAGAAGTCAAGACACGATCGGTCAGTCTGGCCTGCCACATCCTGTAATAAAATATTGAACAGTGTAGATTACTCAATAAAAAACAATATATACCAAACCCATGTGTTCAGCTACTCACTTCAGACTCTGTAAGTTGCTTAGGGATGGTAATATCTTACTCAGCACTTCAGCCATCTTTTCATCCACCTTCCAACCTGAACAGTAAACACAAATCACAGCACTCGCCTTTAAGGGCCTCACACACAAAAATAAGTCTTGGATTTAAAGCCTATTATCATTATGTAAAGGGTCCATATGATCCTGAACATGAAAATCATAAATTTCCACAGAAGTAACACAGCATCCAGTTCATCCAGCAAAAGCTATATAGTGAGTTTCTATAGCATATTTTATAGTCAATGGTTACAACTCCTTCACAATTGCCTTTTCCCACCCTCATTCTCTATAACACAGCCTGTATATTTTTGCTTTCGAAAGAAACATGGGCTTTCCACTTTGCTGTTGCTTTTGTTATTGTGATGCTCACTGATTTTTCTGTTCTCACACAAGCACTATTCAGTACTATTCAGTGATTAAATGCTATGGTTAAAAAGTTAAAAGCTTACAGTTCAGGTAGTACCCTTTCACTTTAACTCCCAGCAACAAACTGAAATAAAATACTGGCAGACAATCTTGTCTGCTCTAGGTCTTAGGAACATGTAATATGATATTTGTGAATGGGCCTAAAACCATAATGTTACAACACTGTGTTTATGAGAGTTTTCTGACTTACCAGATATAATGATTCTCATTGCGCTCTGAGAGTCCTCATTCTCCACCTGAAGGCAGGGTTTGGGACACCATGTCACAGTGTGTCCAAATTCTATCATGTTTTGGTTGTCTTCTAAAATGACAAGTGGAAGATAACTGTCATTTAAATGTAGGTTAAAAAAAAAACTCTACTCTAATTTTCTATATTACAAAGACAACAGCCAGAAAATGAACGAAGAATGGCAGAAAATTTCACAAAACCACCAATGCTCCAAAAAGGGCCTTTAGAATGAGTTGCTCAACTTTGCAGTCATCCCATGGAAGTGTTCAATTCCAAACTTAATCCAAAACACCTAGGCAAGGGCTCTGAGGCATCTGAATTTCAGAGATACAATATATGGACAGAAGTATTAGGATGCACCTGTTTTTTAGGGCAATCTTATTTCCAAGACATTTTGGACAATGCCAGGCAGAAGAACCTTTTCTATTCCAGCATGACTGTGCCCCAGTGCAAAAAGCAAGGTCCTTAAAGATGTGGTTGGATGAGTTCAGTGTGAAAGAACTTGACTGGGCCACACAGAGCCCTGACCTCAACACCATCCAACACCTTTGGGATGAACTGGAATGGAGATTGCGAGCCAGGCCTTCTCATCCAACATCAGTGACTTCATAAATGCTCTACAGAATGAATGGGTGCAAATTCCCACAGAAACTCTAAAATCTTTTGTAAAGCCTTCCAAGAAGAGTGGAAGCTGTTAGAGCTGCAAAGGGGGGACCAACTCAGTGTAATGGTCCCAAAACTTTAGTCCATATGGTGTCAACTGTGTGGAATTGTTTTCAAGCCACTTTTCAAGCCAATAGTTTTTGGCGAGGTCAGAATGAACTTTCAGTTAAGCTTCAGTGTAATAATGACTTGGCCTAATGTGTTCTTTACTTGGTGGTGTAACCCAGAACCCTATGAATATTATAGAGAAGAAAAACCCATCGATGCCCAAAATCAATACCTATTGCTTTTTTGCTTGTAGAAGGAGATGCTGTTGGCTGTCTCAGCTTGACCAGGGGCATTTCACTTATGCCAGCTAAGGCACACAGCCCTGGGAAGTCCATTTCCAAATTGCCAGAGCACTGGTAGTCTTCTTTGAAATACAGAAAATACAAAAATACAGTCAAATAAATGAGGCTTGAGCTAAACAAGTTTAAGTATTGCTATTAGAAAAAAAGCACAAGGTTTCCCCACCTACCTATGGTTTGAACTGGGCATTGATCTTGTATGTTTAGTCCTAAATAGCAGATAGTATAATTTATATCATTTTGCTAACATTTGGCTAACTTAAACGAAGTTAGAGACACGATATGGACAAAAGCATTGGGCTGCCAACACATTTGGGATGAACTGGAACGGAAATTGCGAGCCAGGCCTTCTCATCCAACATCAGTGCCTGACCTCATAAATAATCTACAGAATGAATGGGCACAAATTCCCACAGAAAAACAAGAAGAGTGGAAGCTGTTATTGCTGCAAAGGGGGTACCAACTCCATATGAAAGTGTATGTACTTGAATGCAATGTCATTAAAGTCCCTGTTGGTGTAATGGATGGAGTTGAGGTCAGGACTCTGTGCGAGCCAGTCAAGTTCTTTCACACCAAACTCAGCCAACTATGTTTTTATGAAGCTTGCTTTGTACACTGGGGCACAAACATGCTGGAATATAGGAGAGCCTTTTCCAAACTGTGTCCAAAAAGTTGGAAGATTAAGATTACCCTTCGCTGGAAGTAAGGAGCCACCTGAATTCAATAATTAAGAGATGCGTCCCAATACTTTCGTCCATACAGTGTATGCATAGAAATGTCTGTAAAGTTCAAATAAAAGGGAATCCAGCTGCTAAAGTTACTTCTTAAACTTAACCAACCTGCAGACTTTGAAGGGTCCTCCTCAGAGCCCACGTTCTCCTTAGTGACCTTTTCCGTGCGTTTTTTCATTGTTTTTCACGCTAATAACTAACATAAAAATAACAATAATGACACAGTCTAACCAAAGGAGCAGCTGTTTTGAGTTTGCCAGGCTGTGAACAAAAATGCCAGCAAGCGCTTGTTATACTTACTATCTGACCTGACACTTTTAAGGCTAGGTAAACATTAGCTAAAAGATAAATGTGCAGTCTTCCAGGTTGGCTACAGTTATTTCTGTTGATGTGGTTACCATAACAACAGCAGGCCCTCTCCCGGTCTCTTTTTTTAATGGGTTTGGCGCCCCCTGCTGCCAAATACTATACTCCCATATTTCTGACAAGACCGCACTACTCCCAAGCAATTACTGCTTACACTAAACTAACAAATGGATTGGGACACACCTCGCCCACAGCCACCACCGTTCCAGTCCCCCCTAACAGTATATGTCCCATGCCCCCCACACACACACTTTAAAAATGCTTTCGACGCTCCTGGATGTCACACATTGTGGACACATAAAACCGGATTCTTACTGCACAGAAGACAGCAGCATAGAAACCACTGTATTTCCTTTTTCTTTTTGATGTCCATCTAAGGGTGTGTCTATACAGCTTAAATGAGCCCCAAATTTACTGGAGTGAAGAATTCAGTACAAAGTTACAGCAGCATGCCTGTTTTCATTTTCTTTCTATTTCGTTCTCTGTAATTATTTTTCTATCTTTTCCGTCTGTCTGTCTTCTTTGAGGGGAACTGCTGCCCATCTGTTCAGCTTGATCAATCATCATCAAGATTTCCGACTCGCCTTCACTCTAGACCAGATCAACCATCACTGAATCACCTGTACTGTACAGCATGTGGTGCCAGGCCAAGACGTCCACGGCAGCCTAACACAAAATATTACAGGTTGGACTTTAGCACAAAATGCTCATTTATCGTATATTTGTACATTTGCACAAACATAGTCGACCTCATGCCAAATTTGCACCTGCTACAACCGTATGGCAACAGTTTCCCGAGCATGACTTGACTGCTGGTATTTTAAATAACGGCAGCACATTTCATTTTCCTATAATTGAACGCTCACACTTTGTATTGTACCTGCCCGTTTTTTAAAACTTAGATTTATATTTGTGTATGTACCTTGCCTTATATTTGTATTTTTAGTTTTTTGTATTTTGGTACTTTTGATAGTCTCTAAACTGCACCATGGAGGGCCTGTGAGGAACGACAGTTCAATACACTGTATACTGAGTATATATTTTTTTACAATAAACAAAACTGTATTAACAATTAACAAAATCTTGAATCTTAAATCACAGCTGGTGCTGTCCAGGGTGCTGAAGCGGACGGGAGCTATTTGGACCGGCATAAAGCATGTGGCAGAGGGAGGGGCACTGTACCAGGAGACACCCCCATGAATGAGACGGGTGCTCCCTATGTAAGGAGCGACGAGGAGGATGAGAGACACAAGCATCCCCCTGAGTCCTCTAATGACTCTCTGCTCTGTTCCTCAAACCAAGCTCCAGCCCAGAGGATTCACCCTGCTCCCGACCTGGACACCGGCACCCTCTGTATCCCCCGGCCGACACTACACCTCAAGACCCCAAGCACCTTCCAGCACGTCACCTACCCCTACCGAACACCCTCCCTAGGCCTGTTGCCTGTCACCCCTTTCAGCAGCCATCTTGGATCTTTGCAGCTCCCAGTTTCAAAAGCTAATAACTTTATTATTTTTGTTTGCAGCTGGACTCACTTCAAAGCTAAGACTCTGAAGTTTCATGTGCCAGAGAAAACAAATCTATAAACTTATGTTCAAACAGCAACACAGGTTTTGTAAAAGAAGCTGAAAACACTGAAAACCCATAGCCACAGGTCTTTTCGACTTATATTCAAAGTTTGAGCTCAAAAGAATAAAAATGAATGTTTTATAATTGTTTTAGTGCAAGGAGTACCATTCGGAGATGCCATTTTGTTTGGAGACATCCTTATGTTTACCACAGAATTATAAATCAATAAATGCTTCAACATCACTTCTTTTGCATTCATTCAGTAGAAAAGGACCTGATGAACCGACTCGAGGTGACCACTGCAGTTAAGAAAAAAACTCGCTCCGCCCAGCTGGCCAACAGCCCACAAAACTTGTTCAAAACACAATAAAACAATTACACAGAAACTCCAAAGCAGTTTTATCACAACCCAGCCAGCTTATAGACACTTTCAGCGCAGTGTCATAAATTCCCATGTACTCACAGTTGTAGAAATTCAGCAAACAAGAGCGTCCGTCTCGGTGCGCCTCGAACTGCGTCTCTGGCCAAATATCCCCATCAAATGTCCTCAAATATCCTCAAATATCCTGAATTTGGTCTTCTGTGTGCATTTCACTTTGTTTCAGCATAAAAAAATTCATATAGATCCAGACAACCGCACGGGGCGAGTGCACCGCTTCCACTGACCTGGGATCGTTCGAGCCCTTTTATATCACTTTGCGAGGTCGGACTGTTGACTCCCACATATCAGTGGAAAGCTCTGGGGGTTGGCTACAAGGCTGTATATGTAAATCACGGCTACCCGGCAACTGGTCCGAGTAATTGTCCGTCGAAGCTGGACCAGTCAGAAGGGGTCCTTGTATATTTTTTAATGTATCTCCACCTAGGAACGTCCTAGAAACTTGCGGGAGGGCTCTTTCGAACTGTAACAGCCTCCACTATTGGTTAAAGCAAAGAAATAGGCGTGAAACTACACCAATCACGGCGTAAATTAGGTATTTAGGTATCTGTACTAGATACGTCATGCCACCTCTAGGGGGACTCGCAACAGGCTCTAGACCTTGCAAATAATAAATCTGCACCGCTCACCTACCTGGGTGGTTGTCAACCATGCCCTGTCTCTATGTATGTGTCTGAGCCTTGCTAGGTGGCACAGGCTCCTATATACAGAATATAAACAGAGTGCTCCTGTATAGCACTCTGGAGACACAGGAACAGCTCATGCCTGCTCCAGCTCCCCACTCCTGCCCTCACAACTTTCTACAGAGGCACTATAGAAAGTATACTGACCAGCAGCATCTCAGTCTGGTATGGTAGCTGAACTGCCGCTGAACAGAAGATACTTTGAAGAGTGGTGGGGATGGCGGAGAAAATCATCAGGACCTCACTCCCATCTGTTCAAGAACTACACTACTCATGTTGCCAGAGCAGATCCATCATAAAAGATCCCACACACCCAGCACATGGGCTGTTTGAACATGGGCTGTTTCTGCCCTCTGGAAAACGTTACCACAGTGTGCACTGCAGAACAACCAGATTTAACAGGAGCTTCTTCCCCCAGGCCATCAGAATACTAAACTCTGTTAAATAACTGAACGTTCTGTTCACATGTCACATACATGGACTGTCTGATCACACATATTTCAACTGTCTGAACAATAACACACACATGGACCATTGACATACGCATTCAAACTTATACCTGTGTAGATCTGTTTCTGTGTGTTTCAGTGTTAAATAATTCATAATACCTGAAACAGTCCTATTAACTCTAGAGGCTTAAATTGTAGACCAGCACTGTAGTCCAAAATAGTAGGCAAGAACCCAGCAAAGAGGAACAGACAGAGAATGGAGAGAGAATGCAAACTAAGATAGCTTTGAAATACATGATGCAAATATCCACAGCTCCTGTCACTTAAAAAGAGCCCTAAACTGAAGGCAGTCTGAAAAGAAAGTTACCTTGCCTTATCTAATGCAGCAAAACTCTACAAACAGAACTTGTCACGCACACAGGTCATTTGACACGCAAGAGGAACCGGAAGTGAAGCATGTCACATGGTATATAAGCCAAGGAAAAGAGGTAGCCCTTGCTCAGTCATCAAGTTTTCATCAACACTCTGCTGAATCATCTCTTCAGGACCGTGAGTACTCACGTTTCATTCCATTTCTTGTGTGTGAATGAGAACGCAGATTCCGGTGGGAATCTTTAATCATTAAGGGAGTGTTCTCAGATCAAAGCGCATAGACAACCTCCTCTCTTGTGTGACCCCGCGATTGGCTTTATTCTCCACACTACACTGGTGTAACGGTTGGTCTGTCATTTCATGACAGAGCCTGAATCGCAAACCCAGCAGAGTTCACAGCCTTATGTGACACTGTAAGTCCTTTGCAGCTTGGGCTGAGGTTGCTCAGCAAATCGCTTCTCTCAAAAAGGCTCATCATGAGCATTCTGTTGAGCGCCAGGTGTCACAGGCTGCGTTCGCACATTGTGCTGGATTTTATAACTGGCCTGCTGGAGTCTGAAGGGAAGAACACCATTTTGACCATCGTGGATTGCTTTTCCAAGGCTGTGCACCTGGTTAGTTTAAGAGCATGTAGTCCGTTTGCATGGGCTCCCCAAGGACATTTTCTCAGAAAGAGGGCCTCAGGTCACAGCCAAGTTCTGGAAGGTCTTCCGCCACCTGACTGACTCCTCCTGTAGCCTCTCATCTGTATATCATCCACAGACTAACAGTCAGACGGAGCGAACCAACCAACTACCTCATCTGGGCTGAGCTGTAACTCAACCTCCAGATGTCATCAGCCACTGGGCTCAGTCTGTTTGAGGTATGCTACAGCTTCAAGCCTCCGATGTTTGACCAAAAATAAACAGAGGCTGATGTACCTTCGGGACAACAGTTGGTCCGCCGACTGCTTTGGACCCAGGCCCGTACTGCCATCCGGTGGGCCAATGAACGATACGCCGCCCTGCATCGCCGCCAGGGCGATTGTTCCATGTAGGTGACAAGGTTTGGCTCTCCACCAAACATCTTCTTTGGACTCTTCAAGATAACCCATCGGATTAACCCCATCACCTTCCAGCACCGGCTGCCACCGTGCTCAGGGTCCATCCAGTTTTTCACACATCACAGCTCAAACCAGTCTTCTTCTTGTCTTTGAACCCCCAGGATCCTGTCTCACACACGGGTCACGCAAAAAGAACCAGAAGTGAAGCGCATCACATGATATATAAGTCAAGGAATGGAGGTAGCCATTGCTCAGTCATTGAGTCTTCATCAACACCCTGCCGATTCATCTCTTTAGGACTGTGAGGACTCACGTTTCATACAAATACCATTTGTGAATGAGAACGTGAATTCCGGTAGGAATCTTTAATCTTTAAGGGAGTGTTCTCAGTTCAAAGCTCATGGATTACCTACTCTCTCGTGTAACCCCGCGATTGGGTTTATCCTCCACGCTACACTGGTGTAACGGATGGTCTCTCATTTTGTGACAGCACTAAAGCAACACACTAATGGTAATTATAAACACTCAGTTGTTCATTAGTCCAGTGCAACATGCTGCCAGTACATTGGAATGCCTGAGAATGGTCTAACTAAATTATATCAGGCGAGCAGTGGTCCAGTGGTGGTCCCAGAGCATTAACAGACAGGACAGATAGTAAAAACTGGACCACAGTCCCATATTTACTTAAAAAGTGCACTTATTTTGGGTTGTGTACCTTTTAAAAGGATAAATAAGGGATGGTGGCGGCCTAGTGGGTTGGATACTTGCCTCCGGACCAAGAGGTCATGGATTCGAATCCTACCTTCAGCATACCACCACTGGGTTCCTGAGCAAGACCCTTAACCCCAAGTTGCTCCAGAGAGACTGTCCCTGTAGTTAGGGAATGGAAGTCACTTTGGATAAAAACGTCTGTTAAATGCAGTACATGTAAATGTAATACAGCCATAACGTAGCTTTACCTAACAAACTGAAAACTCAGGGTAGAAGCTACTGATGAATGACACATTCCTAGATAGGAGGAAATGTTAACACCAAACATGTTAAAGATGATAAAGATATGATCATTTTTTCAAATATATTTTATAATTATTAATTTGTATTTATTTTCTTTACTATTGTAAAACTAATTTACTGCTGATTATCAATATAATGAAGCATTATATTAAGTTTTAACATTTTTATTGCTTAGGAAAAGTAAATGAAGAAAATGTTGCTGGAAACAGAGGAGGAAATGAAAGAAAGTAGAGTCTAAAATAATTGTGGCAGTTTAGATGTCCTCCAGCCTGTCAAGGAGATCCACAATGTCATCCTCAAAAATGTTCCATACAAGTTGGACCAAATAAACAGACTCCTCCAGAGTGAGGATTTTTTCCAGAAGGACAATCAATCCATTCTGAGGGACAGAGGCAGAAAATGTGGTCAAACAAACATTTTCAAGAGAAAATCACAACATTTCTGCTTTGAATTGCTGGAAGAGAGCTGGGGTGTGCTATGATAGTTTTGGATTGTTACCTGGACCAGCCGGAAGTACTGCTCTGCCCTGGGCCAGCTCTCATTTGTGGGAGCGGAGAATGAGGACAGCATGGCCATTAACTGGTGCAGGAATCCTCCTGGCCGCTAAAAAGGTGAGAAAGGAGAAAGATGTTCTAGCCCCCTCTGTATCAGCTCTAATCTAGAATTTTTAATACTGAAACTATCTAAAGTGTGTAGGGCTGCTGATGCTCTATATCTTACGAGCTCTGATCACTAAGACACAGCAGCCATATTCTATTGAAAGAACCAGAAAGAACTCTTACTGGGCAGATCTTTGGTCCCGTTCCTACCTGAACTCTGAACATTACCGTCTCATAGACCACGTCCATGAAATTAAAGTGTTGGATCTAAGAAAATGAGAAACCATGAGTGTCATGAAACAAACCACTTTCATACATAATGGTAAGATTTCGCATAAAGTCTCATAAGTCAAACTCACGCTTATCTCGGCCAGCTCCGCCTCAACATCTGCGCGATAGGATGGACTCTGGGCAGTTGACAGCAACGTGTCATTCAAATACTCGAAGACGGTCAAGTCCTGCAGAAAGAAAAAAGACGTACAGGATCACATTTTATACCATTAAATTCTAGTGATCAATAGAATGCATGTGTTGCATAACAAGGATACTGTTACCTTGTTATTAAGTGTTGCCAGGTCACCAAAAATCATCTTGCTGGTCTCACACACATAGTCAAGGCATTCTTTGTCACTCAGAATAATCTACAGAAATCAAGAAAGGGCTGTTTTAAAAAAGCAAGAACTGGACACATACACAACGGTGGCTTTGAGATGTGAAAGAACAGTTTTCTGTGGTGCTACTTACATTGAAAGCTTGACGCAGGGCCTTCATTTTCAGAGCAAAGTTCCCAGTCCTTTGGATCTCAGAGTAGGTGCTGTTGAAAAAGAAGTACATTTTACATGTAGACATTTATGTAAAAAATTCAGAATTGAAATGAACAAAAACATGGACTCCATGTACAGTCTAAAAGGTTAAAGCTGCAACAACACTTACTACAAAGAGGGCACCTCTCTAGCCACGGCAAAGCCACTGCCTCCAGCTGCCTATAATACCAAATATTCAACTTACTTTACAGTCATATAGACCTTATGAAGTTACAGTTATACTTAATAACAGCACTGTGTAGTTTTACCTCAGGTCTAGCAGGCCGGGATGAAGTGCTGGCCTCGGGCTGAGGGATGACCTCGGAGATCTCGCAGTATTCATACACATCATGGTCTATGATGAGGGCCTGACCAGTGTGGGAGACCACTGTCTCTTGAAGAACAACACGCTCAGTACATGTCATCTTGTGCTTCGACACAGTTTATTGCGCTAGCTTTACAAAATACGTTCTTAAAAAATGAGTGAAATTACATCAGAACCTGCTTAGACTAACTGAACTCCATTGGATGTTTTGGAGGTGTTCTCATTGCTGAACATAAAAGATGTCACTCGTGTGAGATGACCATCAATGCACTAAAAAGAAAAAACAAATCTCAGTGTTTTGTATTTGCTTTACTGTTTGAGTCAACTTCCATAATGAGGCCAGGCTTGAGGAACCAAGAACTGGAGACATCGTACCTTAGTAGCAGTGACTCTTGTGGCCGTTGCATACAGAGTGAGGCTCTGTAAGAGAAGTTATGATGTCAACTGGGTAATATAAAGAAAAATTCCTAATAATTCACACCATATGAAATAATAGTAATGGAAACAACTGCAATAAAATGAGCTTTTCTACATTTCCAGATACCGCAAAGTTCCTCACCAAGTTGTTGGTGAGGATCCACCACACAAAAGTAACTGGCCCCCGCATCAGCAGGGCACAGTGCTGCAGGACACAAATCCTCTGGAGAATAAACACACACGTAAATAACACATTCCACCAAAGTCTCTGTATCTCATCATTGAGTGTGACTGTGTGTGTTCTCTGTTTCTCTCTCTCCCCGTGCACCTACAGGTGTAGACACGAAAGCGGCAGACATCTCCACGGTGCGTGGAGCATTTGAATCGGGATGTGTGTGCCGAGTGAGTTCATCGGGAGTAAGAAATTCCGGGACTGTGTCTTTAGTTTCAGTTTATGTTCATGCATTTCAGAGGAAAGCTCCTCCAGCACCCCTGCATCCCTCGGCAAGCCTCAGCTCGATTGTATGTGTGTGTGTGTGTGTGAGCCAGTTCGCCTCTAAAAAGATTTTAGCTTTCTTATTAAAAGAACTGTATCACTGTCCTGGTTCCTGAGAGCAGGAATGATCCAGCCTTAATAGCCATCTACAGAAAGGGCCTAAGTCCTGACCTACAACTGGAGTTAGCCTGCCAGGACGAAGGACTTTCCTTGGATCAAACCATCATGCTAAGCATTCAACTCGATCAACACAAGAGGAGTAAAGGTCACACTGCCAGCCCCAAAGGACCCAAGCCCAGTTTTACACCCCAACCACCCATTTCGGAAGTCAGCGCATCTGCACCAGAACTGATGGAGATCGGGACCTACAAGTTAACTCCTAGTGACCGCAGGAGATGACAGCTGGAGGAGTTATGTCTGTACTGCGGGGGTAGTGGGCATTTGGTGGCTTCCTGTCCTCTGTTTTTACCCGAGGTCAAGTGTCTCCCATTGCCATCTTCTCCCAATACATCTTCCAACACACAATGCATTTTACTGTGAATTTGTCTCATGCTAACTTGTCTGTCTTTGTGTCTGCACTTATAGATTTTGGTTCAGCTGGCAGCTTTGTGTCCAGTGCGATGGTAACATCATTTGGACTTCCTGTGGAGAGGTTGCCAGAGCGTATTCCTGTGAGAGCTTTAGACGGACATTTAATAGCGGGCAAATCAGTTGGTTGGGAGACAAGAACACTGACTCTCAGGATGGGCCCAGAACATGAAGAAAATATACAATTTTATGTCTTAAATCCTGTCAAGTCAAGTCAAGTAGTTTTTATTGTCATTTCTACCATATACACAGTACATAGTAAAAACGAAACAACGTTCCT
>JBBIGA010118810.1:0-27694 GCA_037576975.1 Alestes dentex | reverse complement strand
GGTTGTAGGTGTCGATCGTGGTTCCGGGGGGGGTTGTAGGTGTCGATCGTGGTTCTGGGGGGGGTTGTAGGTGTGGATCGTGGTTCTGGGGGTGGGGTGGGTGCTCGCTGGTGTCGACCGTAGTTCTATGCGCCTTGCTGGCTCATCTCGGGCAGGCGCCCATGCACCACACGGAAATTTCCAGAACTCATCGATTTCCAGTCCACTGATACAAATGAGCGACTCGCTAGGGGGGGCAATGGCACTGCGCCGGCACTGCGCCCCAGCCCCCCCATAGACACGCCCCTACTCTGAAGATCCACTCTGGAGTTTCATACAAGCCCTTAATTAGACGATCAGGATCACCTGAGTTCAAGGCCCAGGACTACATATAGACCTTAGAGACTTTCTTTCTGTGTGAAGTATACTGGCTCTTCTAGTTACCGAGTGTTTCTCATTCTACTTTCCTGTGTTTCTCTGCTGTGTTTTCTATGACACTTTCTGGATTTGGGATTTCTCTTTTGCTTTGCAGTCTTGTTCTTGTTGCCTTGTGATTGGATTTACTGGATTTTCGACTCTTTGCTACATTTTGGATATTGCTTTTTGCCTTTGCAAACTTTGGAATTCATTAAACATCTATTCCTTATACTCTGCGATTAGGTTCAAATTTGAGAACACTACAATGAGCACATACAGTACTGTGCAAAAGTCTTGAGCTACCCCTCATTTCTTTATATTTTGCTAGGAAAATGAGACGTCATTTATTCTCTTATAGTCATTTATTGCACCATATGCAAACATAAATGTGTATACAGTGTAAACACAAAGAGAGTCTGTAATATTCTAACAAGCTTTAAAGTCAGTATTGGGTCTGACCACTCTCTTCGACAAATCATTTTTAAAAAGTATTTTTGAAGGACATTCCAAAGCTCTTCTTTGGACACTGACTGCCTTTTGTTTCATTTTCTGTCAAGATGATCCCATACTGCTTCAATAATAGCTTTGGGGAGGCCAGTCCATGCCTGATTGTGCTCCATCATGTTTTTTTCTGTCAAGGTTTGCTTTGACTACACTGGCAGTGTGTTTGGGATTAAGATGCTTTCCAGATGGTATCAAGGGGTAGCTCAAAACTTTTTCACAGTACTGTGCATAACTGGATATTATTATTAGAAGTAATATTACTGCAATTGATATTAACATTCCAGATTATTCCTAACGGTACGAATTGATGCAATTGAACTGCCACTTTCAGATCATGCTTGTTTAATGTACAGTTGTATGCAAATGTTTAAACACTCCCAAACGTTTTGTTGATTTTGCACGTAAGAACACATCTACAGGGAACACACTATATATGCAAGCAAACTGGAATGCACAATTACAATTTTATTTGAGTTTAACATGTTTGAACATACAGAGGCATGGTGGTGCGGTGGTGAGTGCTATGGCCTCACAGCGATAAGGTCAGTTCTGTGCTGGGGCAGCTGAGGTAAAGGGGACATTTGGCTGATGCTCTTACCCAGAGCGACGTACAGTCATTAGTTACAGGGACAGTCCCTCTGGAGACACTGAGGGTTAAGTGTCTTGCTCAAGGACACAGTGGTCGAAAGTGGGGGTCTGAACCTGCTATGTTATGGTCCTCGGGTCCAAAGGTTTACATGTTCTGCCTTGGGTCTGCGTAGGTTTCCACCGGGAGCTCCAGTTTCCTCCCAGTCTAAAGACAGGTGTGACTGTGTGTGAGTGTGGTGATGGTTTGGTGTCCTGTCTGTCGTTTGCCCTGTGAGTGCCGGGATGGGCTCCAGCCCCCATGCCCCACATGAGAATAAGTGGTGAAAATAATAAATGAATACAGGAATATAATATTAGGGTCCAATTGAACATTTTGTGGCCAGTATTGATAAATAAAAATCCAATAACTAATACTATTAATTTCTTTTTATATTTCATATATTTATATGTTATAATCCAATAGTTTTGGTCAAACAATGCCTTACTAACTCAGTTTTTAGTGGTCACATTGCTCGTGCTTAAATCAACAGCAGAACAGTTAAATTATATAAATATTAGCACTGGTTGTAGGGCTACCCAGAATAGTACCTCTCATTTTTCCTGTTTTTCAGTAGTTCTGGAGAATATCCGAGTTCAGCCTTAATTTGACGGATAGTGAGAAGAGAACACCTTCAGTATTACAGATAGCTGGTCAGACTCCACATGCTGATTACATGCTGCAGAGGAGTGGATTGGTCACGGTGTTGTAACTCAGATGGTCCTGTAAGTTTACGAGGTGGAGGTGACTGACCTCGGTGTGTGTGAGGGATTCTCCCCTGGTTTTAATAACTTCTTCTGATTGCAACAGGAGTTCTCAAAGACCACCTGTCAGTTTAAATGACTGCCCCGTAGATTTATGCAGCTGCTCCCTCAGCCGTTTTGAGCCTATTGTTTATGTGTCTGCAGAATGTTACAAGTTGTCAGCTGTGAGTGAGTGAGTGTGTGTGTGTGTGTGTGTGTGTGTGTGTGTGTGAATGTGTGTGTGTATTAACCCTCTTGTCCGTAGTCATCACAGGTCAGACAGGAGCATGTGTTGCAGATTGAGTGACTGTTGGTCATTTAAGGCCTTATATAGACATCACAGACCCCACCTGTTCAGACACAAGTGACACACTTAATACTATATGCTTGTGTGTGTGTGTGTGTGTGTGTGTGTGCGTGTGTGTGTATATATGCATTAGTGATTGGACAGTTATCTTCTGTATAAAATAGATGTTTATATATAGGTAGTTTATATTAACCACAGAACCCAATAGTAATTGCACTATTACAGCATCAAATCCATTGATTGTGAATTTTAATGACCGATACAATTCCATTTTCCTCATAGCTAATTTCTGGCCTTTTTTTCAGCCCTAGCTTACATCAAGTCTGCTATTCCATATTGTAGAACACGTTGGAAGCCTAGTTATTGTGTATTTATTTAAACAATAGTTGATATTTTGGTGTTCTAAAGAACTACAATGGGGTCAGTGTAAAATGTGTATGGTGAAATGATTTAAGTGTGTGCAAGTGAATTTTAAACATTTAGTTTATTTCCGCAATATTTGCTTATTCATTCATTCATTCATTCACTCATTCTTTCATTCTTTCATTTGTTCATTTCTGTAACTGCTTTATCCTTGCTGGTTTGCTTTATTCTTCCAACTTGCCTATTGAGACCTTTTTATGGACAGGTTTCCTTCACCATGTACAGTACTGTTCAAAAGTCTTGAGCCCCCCTCATTTCTTTTGCTACGAATTTTTGGCATACTGAGTAGAAAGGAATGGGAATAAATGTTTTATTGCCACAGGCTGGAAAGTTCCTAAAGATACAAGGAGCCTAGATGAAGGAGTTCCAACCACTCAGCATTCACTCAGCATTCAGCACCACCAGTATACTGATCACTGCCTGATCATCTGGAAACATCTGCACCTGTTTCTTCACTGGTTCAGGATTTAAGTAAGAAGTACTTCGTTCTGCTTGAATGATTCATTCATGGGTCACTGTGTGTCTTAACAAACTAAAACAGTCCTCTGAAACTGCTCAGGTTCAGGGACTGGACTGAAAATGAGAGAACTTGAAAGTCCTTCAGGAAGCCTGGAGGACTGTTCCTCAAGACCACATGAGGGGTGGCTCAAGACGTTTGCACAATACTGTTTTTTTGCTCATTTTGAAAGACAGAACATGAAAAAATTTATAAAAATGTTGACCTTTTGCATAAAAAAGGTGTGCTTGCTTGATGTGGTCTTTTGCATTTCAGAAGGTAGCTGGAACCAGCGGACCAGTAAAGAGATTCAAAATGGGCTGTGATATTAGACAGTAAACAGTAAACAGATGCTGCCATAGGTGATCGTTGGATGTTTCTTTAGTGGTTTTCTTGTGACTATGTTTTGCCTCTAAAAGGATTCAATGTAAACCAGCCATGAATTGAAGAAAACAGCAATAAGAATTTGTTCAGTGCTAAAGATGAACATGTAGACCTGATCCATTTGTCTCAGAATTATTATGAGTGTGATGGGTTTTTAAAAAAATTTTTTTTACATTTTTGCAGTGTTTCAGTTTTTCGTCTGAAGTGAACTAGACAGCTGGGTGCGAACCCGACCGCGATGATTGGTGTATATTTGATCAAATCAGAGCTGCTGAGCTCTTGCCACATCGCTCTCACTCTTTACATTCCTGTACAGACCTGCGGGTGTTTATACAGCGCGGACGTTGATAAATGAAGCTTTCTGAGGCTGCTCTGACCTGTTACTCTCTGCTGTCTGTCAGATTGTTTCTCTTTTTGAAAGGAGGCTGCAGGTCTGATTGAGGCAGTGACTGCCCCCCCGGGTAACTTCAGTCTGGACATGTAGCGCATTCAGTTAAATGAAAACTGAAGTGTGCGGTGCAGTGAGAGCAGTTCTGCAGTGTGTGATCCTCAAAGAAAGCACTGGAGAAGTGCCAGGCCCCAAGTGCAACGTGCACACACACACACACACACACACACACACACACACACACACACACACACACACAGGAAAAGCGAAAGGGGCCATTGACTCAGATTGCCTCTTTTCAGCACACTTTAAGAAATCTTAACTGTACACATTCTCTGTATTTTGTTCTTACTTCTAACATGGTTATGTGACTGGAAAAAATATATATACTATTTTGACTAAAAGATGTCTATGTAATTTTATGTTAAAGTAATCAGATCCTATTCCCATTAATTTATCAGTATTACATCAGTCAAGTCGTCATGAAATGTTCACATAGTGTAAAGGTTGAAAACAGCTGGTCCTAACACATTGTATAAAAAATATAGGCTGTTTTGACTTCCAACATTAAGGTAGACATTGGATGTTTTCAGGCAGACTCACGAAAGTGCTGCAGATTTCTGTAAAAGGCCGTAGATGGCCGTAGATCTTTCGTACAGTAATTAAATGTATACACAAAGGCCTTCTATTGTTATTTATCTCCATGGGGTCTCTCTTTCCCTTTCTCTCGACCAGAGGAGGATAGGTTTCCCCTTTTGAGTCGTGGTTCCTCCTGAGGTTTCTTCCTCCAGCTTTAGGGAGTGTTTCCTCGCCTCTGTCGTCCTTGGCTTGCTCACTAGGAGCTCGGACCTGGACTCTGGAAAGAGTTTTTACAGCATTGGTTGTAAATAAAGCTAAATAAATTAAATTGAATTGATTTGTTCTAGACCCCATGGTGGTGCAGTGGGTAGGACTGTTGCCTCACAACTCCAGCGCTGGGGGTTTGAATCGTGTGTGTGTGTGTGTGTGTGTGTGTGTGGAGTTTGCATGATCTCCTAGGGGTGGCGTGGGTTTCCTCCGGGGTCTCTGGTTTCTCCCACAGTCTAAAGATATGCATGTCAGGTGATTAGGGGATCCTAAATTGACAGGAGGTGTGTGTGTGAGTGAATGGTGTGTGTGTGCGCCCTGCGGTGGGCTGGTGCCCCGCCCAGGATGAGTCCCTGCCTCGCACCCGTGGACCCCGGGATAGACTCTGGGTACCCGCAACTCTAGTAAGGATTAAGCGTTTACAGAAAATGAATGAACTGTTGTAAAGAGTTGATATTGGCATCAGACTGCTAAACCTGGTATTCTTTTGTTGTTACTTACTTTTTATCGATTCAGTTCAAACAAATACAAAAACAAACAAACAACTTCAGTGCAACTGCTATTGGGATGGGAAAGCAGAAAACAAAAAGAGGGAAGCGGATTAAGGAAATCGAGTAAAAACAACAGAAAACAATGAAATGATGGGCCAAATAAAACATACTCGCAGCAAGATAAATATTTCCCACATTACAGGCATGTTAATCTTGGCATGCATATTGATATTACTTATATTGATGCTGTTTTATAAGAACAGTATTAAAAGCATTAGAAGGATCAAACATATTGCCCATGCAGAACTCCTGGTGGTCTTTCTAAAGTCTTAGGTTTGTATCACTCATTTTAATCAGAGATTGGTTGACAGGTGTGGAGATAAAGGGAATGTGTTAAAAGACGGGTGGGGGTGGGAGATCCTAAACCTGATGACCTTTCTGAAGTCTTGTCATGGTTGTAAGTGTGTGTGGTGTGTTATCTACAGAAATACTGGAGTAAGACGTCTCTGAGGCCCATCACTCAGGCAATATTTGGCTGTGGTTACTGTGTGTGTGTGTGTTTATCTGTGTGTGTATCTGTGTGTGTATCTGTGTGTGTGTGCGTGTGTGTGTGTGTGTGTGTGTGTGTGTGTGTGTGAGTTGTACAAGTGCGCTTTCCCTCCATTGTACTTGGGAAATCCTGTGGAAAAAATTAGTTTTGGTGGCGTGTGTCCACACTGTCTCTTTTTCTCCCTCCCTCACTTTCTTATTCTCTTCTGTCACAGAGATAGTGTGATGAAATCACTTTTTCCTTTCATGCACAGTGAACTTTGGCTAAAAAACAGTGTGTATACACACATACACATTTGCACACACACACTCGCACGCACCAAGTGACCTGATTAGGCTGAGTGTCCATGGATTCAGGATGTTTTCCGCTGGATAAGGTCTGATAAGGGGAAGCGTATCTCCTGTTGGCCTCTGAGAGAGAGTGGGGAACCCCCGTCCGCCCTCCCTGCGGCTCCGCTCTCCGCCACTGTCCTGTGACCCAGGCTGCTATCCAGCAACTTCTGGATCTTTCCAGAGTGCAGTCTAATAGTCTGGTAGGTTAGATGCTGGAAAACCTACTGCTTATCTGTAAAAGAGTCCTTAGAGGTTAGGAGTCATTACTTTTGTGTTGTCTACTGTCCAAATACTATGGGAAATGGATTGCATTTAAACTCACTTTACATTATGTAGTTTCAGGACAGTACTTCTGACTTTTTGTCTGTTTGTTTTCATGTCAGTTAGGATGTTTTTTCTTTCTGCAAAACAAGCCCAGAGGTGCACTGTGTGGCAACTGTGAGCTGATGCTGAGACCCAGTACTGGACATGGCAGTACATTTTACTGGGACTGAAACTGGGACTACACCTGGATTAACATTATGGACCATGTTGCATTTACTGGTAGAGGGTTGCCAAAGCAGTTAAGTGAGATTGTAGCAGAGTAACACAACCGTGCCTAAGCGTTTGGCTCTTCTGGAGTACAATAAATACATCAACAAATATGGGTTTGAAATATGAATGAAGTCTAAACATTGATGGCAGATTTTGTCTTGGCAAATATTTACTGATGCGCAACATCATTGTGCATCTCCAGGCAAGAGCGAACTCACAATAACTTTTCATCAAATTCAAATCATAATAAAATATTTTCTACTTTTGAACACAGCTCTGCTTTCTCCAGTTCATTCAAAAAACAGTCCTGATGAAACATTTCGTATAACTTCAGTGTGAATGGGCGGAGCTAAACTCCCTATAGGCAGAAATGAGTAAATGTAAATATTCCTGACAAGATGAAACCAGCGACCAGTTCTTTTTCATCTACAACATTGAATTCCTTTATTTTAAAAAAGTAAACTTTTTTGAATGAAAAAGGCTTTTTAAAGCTGTCTGAAAATTAATCATTACTCAACGAAGAGAGAGTGCTCATCCCCCTTTGTGTGTTGAGGTTTTTGGGGCACTGTGTTTAGGTCATGCATATCCTGTGTATAATCCTGCTGTCTGACAGAGCCTGCATGTGTATGTGCGTGTGTGTGTGTGAGTGTGTGTGTGTGTATGTGTGTGTCCTGCTTAATGTCTGTCAGCCCCTCTCTTGTTTATTGTTTTGAGTTTAGATCTCAGCTCTGATATGAATGTCATGTGCTCTGTTCCCTGCGTCTGCTCTCTAAGCTCAGGGGTATGATGGCCCTTTGCTGTTTCTGTGTGTGTGTGTGTGTGTTTGTGTGGTCTGTAATACTGCCTTTTATGTCTCTCTTTAGAGCTCTGTTGTGATCCTGAGGTTTTCATAATTCATGCGTTTGTTATTAATGCAGGAAGCCTTAACTGTTCCCAATTAGAACTGAAGCACAGCTGATGACTGAGGTGTAACTGCAGTACAGTGTGTGTCAAAGATCATTATCCCATTCATTTTCAACAGGAAGAAGAGAAAAAGCGTGTAAGTGGCTGTGGAATAATCGAGAGGGAGCCCGGAAAGAGTGTTGGGATAGAGCATCTTTCCATTATCTGTGATGGAAGGTCAATAGTGAGCTCAGTTTGATAATAGTTTATATGAGTACTGTTTTTTCACATGTTATTTTTTTTCCCACAAAAATCTAGAATATGAAAATGTGACGTTTTCCCCACATCATTTAGCCTACTTTCAAATTAGCAATCAGCACAGCCCAAAGATCTCTCTCTCTCTCTCTCTCTCTCTCTCTCTCTCTCCATGCCAAGTCCAAAACGCTCTTTACTGCGGCGACACAAAGGTCAAATCTCAAAGCTTTCAGCATTACACACTTTCTCCAGAAGAGATGATGCATATGTTTGTACATCTGCATGTGTGTGTGTGTGTGTGTGTGAGTGTGGAATGTGTGGGCTATCTGGATGCTTCAGGAGGCAAACCGTTATTCAACACAGTGGCCATTGTGTCTGCCTCCTCCGTGAACATGGTGACCGCTCCGGCTCCTCCAGAGCTGAACTGTTTGTTTGGTTTCCCCAAGCAACACACGACTGTCACCCAGAGCATCTAATAAACACACCAGAGGAGCCCAGTCGAGGAACAAACTCCCAGCATTCAATAAAAACTGCCTGGCTGCAGCCCAAAGCCATTCTTCTTCCTCTTACTAGGTCTCTGAGAGAGAGAGAGAGAGAGATAGAAAGGGACAGAGAAAGAACTAGAGAGAGAGAGATTGTACAGTATGTAGGATGGAGTGGGGGGGGGGTCTGGTAAATGGTACAGATTGGCTCCTTCCAGTCTGAAGAGTGCCATCACTTTTCAACAAGTCAGAGATGCATTTAGTGTATTGATCACACATGTATGTGTCATAATGTGTACATCATTTTCACATTAATATTATTTTTACATATTTCACACATTTAATACATTTTATATCAAGACAATTTAAGGTTACTTTCTTTACTAATTTGTTTTGCTTTAGGTTGCCATTCGACCAATTCTGGCCCCATCTCCATTGGTTACGGTCTTTATAAGCTCCGCCCACCTGTTAGCATGACGTCTGAGGAGTCTTAAAAGTGCTCAGAAAAGTGAATTGTGTATCATGATGATAAAACTGATCACATTTCATTATCCATCTCTGCTCAAAAATGTGGATTATGACAATTTTTCACTACATTTACAATGTATTATCATATTTCAGCTCTTAATATCTTAGGCCTAACATATTGACCCCAGTGCAGGCCATACTGTATGTGACTGTGTGTGACTGGGGTCAGTACATGCCATCAACGCTGATAGCAGTCTCTGACCGGCAAAACAGTATACAGTACATAATCCACCGCGTTTTTCATGAAGTGTGTTTGAATTAATCCCCACTCATTTTTAAAGAAGTGAGTCATCGTAAAATCCATCATAAACATCTAGTGGGAAAAGCGGGCCGCTCTCTTGTGATTGCATGGCTGAGATTCAAGGCGTGTGTCTGGTTGTGCTGTAGTCTGGGCTTCGTCCTGTCCTGCACTGGTGTAACTTCAATCAGTCTCAGCCTCGCAAACAAAGACCCCCTTTATCACTCATACAGGAATGTGACTAAAGCTGGATGTCACATTTTTCTGTAGTCAGAAATAAGAGGACCAGATTCTTCTTGTTCTGACTTGTTGTTCCTTGTGTGTGTGTGTGTGTGTGTGTGTGTGTGTGTGCTTGCAACATGATTCTCAGGGCCTGTTTTTAATAGACAGAATGGGTAAAACAGTAATAGAAATACAGGGACTACAGAGATTGTGTAAGAGAATATGTTTGTGTCTGCCAGTGTATGTGTGTGAGTGTGTGTGTGTGTGTGTGTGTGTGTTTGTGTGCATATTTGATTGCTCCGTTTGACTAAATAGCATTGTTTCCATTCAGTAGGTGTTGTTAGACTCAACATCTGTGTGTTGAGGCTGAAGAGCAGCTGTGCTTGGTGTTTGGCAGTGTTTTACATCCCCCTTTCTTTCACTTAAAGTTGTTCTGCTCTATATAAAATCACTTTTTTCCCCACATTCATGGCTTTGATCCTGCAGATCTTCATTAGATCACATATCCATGCTCCATCCTTGGGTTATCACAATACCACAATTTTGATTTTGTTTCTGGGCAAATAAAATGTTCAGTTTTTTTTTTTAACAAAAGTCTTCATGTGTTTTCATAACCATCTGTTCATTTTTTTCAGGGAAGCAAAAGTTAAGAGTTTAAGATAATTTTTTTGGCATTTTATTTTTATATGCCAGGGTCTGGCTTAATTAATTAAATATAGTAAAAGTTTAGAAAGCTGTGCTGAAAAAGAATTGAAATTTTAATACATTGCACAACTGTACTCCACCTGCAGTATTACCCACTATACCACACCAAGTCTCATGTTTGGCCTAAATACCATACTGTGCAAAAGTTAGAGCATCTAACTGAAGTCCTGAACCAGTGAAGAACCAGGAGCAGATGATTCCAGATGATCAGGCGGTGATCAGAATGCTGTGTGGTTGGAACTCCTTTATCTTAGGCTCCCTGTATCTTTAGGCATTTAGTAGTCTGTTACAGTAAAAGATTTGTTTCCATATCTAAGCACAGTGTGTGACAGCTGGTGGACTAGTGATCAGAGAGTTGTCCCTGTGATCAAAAATTTGTGGGTTTGAATCCCAAGACTGCTGGTGTCACCACTGAGGTATCACCCTTGAGCAAGGTACCGTCCCCACACACTGCTCCCTGGGCGCTGTGTTCCTGGCTGCCCGCTGCTTCACTTGGTGAAGGGGTTAAATGCAGTGGAAGAGTTCACACTGTGTGCTGTGGTGTGTTCATGTATGACAAAAATGGTCACTTTACATTCTTTTTTAGAGATTTGAATGTTTTTTTTGCCAGTGTTCTGTAAAGCTTGTCCAACCTAGCAACAGTAGCTATGGAAGAATGCATTTGTGGATGGAGCGTGCTTTAATAAGAATCTTGCTCGTTTAGCATGCCGACTGGATTTCATTTGTTTAGGGAGCGTGTCGAGAGAGACACGAGGTAAAACACACTGTGTGATCCAAATAATCAGTGATCAAAGGATGAAATAATGGAAATATTGACAAGAGCCCTGTAGCGTGCAGGAGAGAGAGAGAGAGAGAGAGAGAGAGAGAGAGAGAGAGAGAGAGAGAGATGCTGGTTTGGCAGTAATATTCGATCGGAGTGATCTGAGCACACTGAATTTGCTTTTGGAGAGTACCTTCAGTTTAGACAGCTCCACTGGGGGCTCCAGTGAAGTCTGGTTTAAATTCTTGTATGTGTGTGAGTGTGTGTGTGTGTGTGTGTGTGTGTGTGTGTGTGTGTGTGTTTGTATGTGTGTGTGTGTGTGTGTGTGTGTGAAAGTGTGTTTTATTTTAACTGACCTCATTCTGCAGAGCCAGGGTTAAATGACATCAGCCCCTGGGCTCTGCTCCGAGGCTCAGTAGTGTCCATCTTGATTCATGTTCCTCTCTGGAGTCCAGGATTTTACACTGACAGTCTGACCGCAGCGCAGGACAGCGTGGCACTCTGCTGGGTCACCACCACTTAGTGTGTTCACCACATTTCTGCCACATCAAGATCTGCCCAAACGTAAACATACACTTATGTGTGTGGTGGTGTATGTGTCAGATAAACATGTGCATTGTTTCAAGAGAAAAAGAAGTACATCCATCCATGCCAGCCCTCAGTGGACTGTTCAGCCGGATGACAAACTGTAGATCATTTTTACATCAAAACGCCAAAATATAGAGTGTGTTACTAGTTTTTAGTGCCATTTAATTTTGTATATGTGTGAAAGGTCACATGATAGGACAGGCAGAACGTATATATATATATATTTTTATCATTTTGTCATGTTTTCTCAAGATTTTTAAGGTAAGGTCATAACCGGCACCACTAGTTGCTATAGAATATGTTACTCAGGCAGTATTTTCCAACACTGTTTTCAAAATAAATATTAGTTGCATTCACTCTGTAAAGTATCTAGTTACATTCACTCAATTTTTGATAGATTTGTACTTTTTAAGAGTATATTCAAAGGTGCATTAGTGAGGAAAGCCATCTATTTTACTTGGTACCATTTCAGTCATTAACTAGTTACTCAATCTGTTTTTCATCTGGGCTGCTCTGGGATTGGTAACACCACTAACTGTTCAGATTTATCATTTTAATCTAGCCCAAAAGAAAACAGTAGCACATAACACACTTCACTGCGTTAGTAGACCCTGGATGGTCCCTTTGTTGTAATCCCCTTGTTGGTGCAAAAATACTGCCTGTCAGACTGTCTTATCTTTGGCATATTGATTAAATGTTGGAGCCTAGATACAGGTACTCCAGCCCCTGACTCCAACAACCCCCTTCCATGAACAGATATGTACATAAAATTGATCAAACAGTTGATTATCAATTATGAATCCATCATGTGGTGCATTTCTACGTTAACCTAGCGACAAAAGAAAACATTTGTGGGCGGAGCATTAATAGGTCCTGGTGAGTGGCAGCGAGATCAAAAACAAAAGACTGGTAGTAAATGTAGAAATAAACCTCCTGATGAGGGCAGGAACAAAGAGAACATTGCACAATGGAAAAAGTCACACACGTGCCAGCAGTAACACACAGCTTTATTCCTCAACTCGGGGGCCCAGATGTTTAGCCCTGGAAATTGTATCGACACAGCACCACACACACACACACACACACACACACACATACTGTAGATAAACTGGCAGTGAGGAATCAGCGGAAGACAAACACAGATGTTTTAGTTATCCCAGGAGAAGCGGATCAGGCCTGTGTCTTATTAGAGCGGTGCCCGGTGCTGTGCTGTTGTATGAAGGATGTTTAGTTCTTCAGAGGAATGAAGCCTCATCTGCTTTTAGGTGTGAGTGTTTGTGCAGGTGAACAACCCAGGTAAGCAACACTGGAAATGCTGAAATGCTTTCCCCTTGTACTGCAGTGTACAGGCATTCAGTCATTATCTGTCAGTGCTTCCTATGAAACCTATGCAAACACTTAACAGCCCGGTGGTTATAGTGACTTGTCATTGATTTCATTGCTGGGGAGCAGAATCAGAAAATAGCATTCAGCCCTTTGCAGTCTTGAGCATCTCTTTATATTTTGCTTTGAATCACTTTGTTGGAGCAAAAATACTATTTTGTGCCTGTCAAAATCTTATCTTCGGCACGTTGAGTTGATTAAATGAAAGAAATTGGAACAGATGTTTTACGGCAAAGTCCCAGAAGATATAACGGCCCTAGATGAAGGAGTTCCAACCACTCAGCATTCAGCACCACCAGTATACTGATCACCGCCTGATCATCTGGAACCATCTGCGCCTGTTTCTTCACTGGTTCAGGACTTCAGTTAGCTGTGGTTTATTCTGCTTGAATGACTCGTTTGTAGGTCACTGTGAGTCCTCTGAAACTGGTCAGGTTCAGGGACTGGACTGAAAGAGTCTTTGAAAGTCCTTCAGGAAGCCTGGAGAACTGTTCCTTAAGACTACATTAAAAATACAAGAGAGTCTGGTTCTTTGGCAGCAAAGAGAAGAAATGAGGTGTGGCTCAAGTACAGCACCGTGTCTGTTAAACATGCTTTCTTATCTGTGTGTGTTCTTTGTGCTTCTGTCATATATATGATACATAATCTTGATCTTTTTATTGCTCACTTTTTCTGACTCATTAATATGTACATCACTTCTGAATTTTGGGATTACAGATATTGTATATTAAGTCCCTAATAAAAAGCCATTGAAATTTCATTGCTTTTCTGTATTGTCCCTGTGTTGTATTTAAAACATGTTTGAAAGAAAAAAGGATTTGCTGTTAACAGCTCTTTGTCCGTTTCTGCTTTCAGACAGTAAAGCGATAGTGGATGGCAACCTGAAGCTGATCCTGGGGCTGATATGGACGCTCATCTTGCACTACTCCATCTCCATGCCCATGTGGGAGGACGAAGATGATGAAGATGCCAAGAAGCTCACCCCTAAGCAGCGCCTTCTGGGCTGGATCCAGAACAAGGTTCCCCAGCTCCCCATCAACAACTTCCACCGGGACTGGAGGGACGGCAAGGCGCTGGGCGCCCTGGTGGACAACTGCGCCCCTGGTGAGCAAACAGGGTCCAGGGCCCCATGTGTGAAGAGTGTGTTACCTTTCGAGTTGTACTGAGGGTAGTTTCAATGATCTACGAGTGGGTCTTAGTTCTTGAAACATTATTCTATGTCTGAATGAAGGATTACAAGTGAGAAATGCTGAAATAGAAGAAGCACCCATTGTTTTGTATGGAGAACATCACTTATCACTTATTCAAGTCACATTATAATATGGGGTTAACCCTATGAAGGTGAGCGCCACGGATCCGTGCTGTCAGTGCAGCAAATTGTTGTCATACTGCAAAACAACTTTTTAAATGTAAGTTGATGCGGGTGTCAGACGTCATCCTGAGCTTTGTTTGGTGTTCCTATGTCACGCAGAACCGAAGTTATTGTAATTTATAAAACGTAATTACAAAACCCACTACTGGAGATGTAAAAATGGTGTCACACACAAAAGCCCATTCAGAGCAAAACTGCCCAAATTTCTTTTATATTAGGTTTTAGAGACAAATTGAATAAATGCACAAGATCTTTGAAACTAGGAGAACTTTCAGGATAGTCTCCGCCCACAAGTGGGTGGGGAAAACCTGCGGAGGGAGGAGGTCCGGAGAGCGGCCGAGCAAATGTAGGAGAACAAACACTGGTTCTAGACTGTTACATACCGTATATATTTACTGAATATTTGCTGAGTTCTAAGGATTAAGACCAGTTGAACCAGCACTTGGCTAAGAATGAATGAAAGCACATTTTAGACATTTAGAATAATGTAACAGGGTAATGCCAGGTGACTAATGCTGATTTAACAGCATTACATGTAAAATAGTTTTAAAGTTTAATATATCTTATTCAGTTCACAAAGGAAACTTACAAATGTGTGCAAAAGGTACCATACAGCTCCATAAAGTTAATATTAATGTGGGATAAGATGCTGAAAAAGAGGTAGAAAAGTTAAGTAGCAGTTAAGTGCTTCTGTAGACTTAAGACTGTGCTTCTTTGTAAAGTAATCTTACATTTTTATGCTTCAAGGATTGAGGAGCAAATGTATCTTTGCTTGTGCATTTTTAAGCAACTCGCTCTCCTCGCATGGCAGAAGTTCTTCTGCTGTTCTCATCAACTTCTCAGTTTTCTTCTTTTTAACAACCGCATGGATCTCAAAACTCTCTGAATTTGATCACTAAGATACATTTCAGATGTTGTACATGTATGAGACAACCCAGTTTTCTTTTGTATCTTCTGGTTGATCTCAATATCTGATTATTTGAGGCAAATAAAGATCGGAGCAGTGAGAGAAAAGAAAGATCTTAAATTGGGATCGGGCTGAGATAAGGACTGATGTTAAACTGAGCTCCGTTATGTCTAGGAGAAATAGGCTGGACAAAGAACAGTCTCATTTTGAATTTTTCTTTTCCTTGTGGTACCCCTGTTATGGCTTGTTCTGTACATGTTCAGTATGCAAGAGGCAAAGTAACTCCACACTCCATCCCTCGTCTGATCAGATTTCGTTTTAGGTTAGTAAGTCTAATAAAATGGAAAGTGAAAACCAATCTAAATGTGACAGATTTACTGATGTTCACTGGCCTGCATACGTTTCGAGTCCCCAAAACTGGGACAAAGGCGTATTTAATATGGGCCAGTAGAATGAGCTGCCTGTGCGTCCCATATGTGTTCCAGCAGCAGTTTTCAGTAACTGCAGTAACGAGGCTGTATGGACTGCAGCCGATGACAAATCATTTCAAACCCCCCCGAGTGAGGGGAAAACAGAGTGCCAGGCCTGATCGCTTCTGTCCGGTGCACTAATTCATATGTAAATTGCACTGGGTCAGTTAAGGACAAGAGTGGAAGGGTCAGGTGTGTGCACACGTGTGTGTATGTGTGATCGTGTATTCAGCACTTTGTGAAGACCAAATGTCCCCTAGATGATAGGAAACTGGCTGGACTACATGTGCAAAAGTACTTTACCAAAAATGCAGCATTGGGTGCACCTGGTACTATAAAATGATGTCATATTGCTTGGCCATGATATCGCTATGCAGAGAAATCATAAGACCTCCCACAAGATGGCCAACCAAACCATTATGGATCCACTACCATGTTTAATCCTTGGCAACAGGCAATATTCACAGCTTCCTTTGGCTTTCTTCACAGTGCTGAAGGCCAGATTTTGTGTGCATGCCTTGGATCATAAGTAGTGAGAGCCTGTCCAGTTACAAATTCCAGATTACCACAGATTTAAGTCTCTGGTCATTTTTAAGGCTACATTTTGCTGGTGTTTAGCAATGACTCTTAAATTTGTGACTGCCAATAAGCTCAGATGGATGACCACTGAACATCTCTTCTGATGCAGTTTGGGATATGTCGTCAGAGCATTCACATTTGTTTAATATTGCCGTTTTTATATCAATTCAGATGCCTCCTGTAGTTTGCAGCCACTTTAGTTTGCAGCCTCACTCACATGCTGATGACTAGATGTTTGTTACTGCTTACACATAAACTGACTCACCTGTGTCACTGTTTCTTGGTAAGTCCCTTTAAAGGTGTTGTTTCCATTATTCTGTCCATATGTATGCATCTTTTTCTCATTGCACAGTTGGCCATCTGTGGCATTAGAGGGATAAAATGAGATTTTTGTCAGGTTTAATAGCCTTGTGTTGCACAGCCAGGATCTCACCAGACAGCTGTCCAGCATCTGGTTCCCTCTTCGAGGGGAAGGCATCTTACGTCTAGCCAGTGGCATGGAGCTCATTTCCTTGGATAGCCTCTATAGCTCAGATCTGGCTCAAATACAGGCTTTGATCACAATGGCAGAGAACTAGATGGGATAAAGGGATGAAAAGAAAGAGAAAGGGACAAAGGAGGGGGTTACTGTCTAACTCTTTGGCGACCACTACACTTAAACCCCCAGTGCACAAAAGCTCAGTAACCATACACTGAGATACTTTTGCTGCCAAGACTTTATTATTTCCATTAATTATTTTTGAATAAATGTTAGCTTATGATTAAAGTACTGTTAAGCTCCAACACTTGATGTCAGTCCATGCCAGTACACCAATCAGCCATGACATTAAACCCATTTGATGTGAGTAACAGATTATCTTGTTACAGTGGCACCTGTCAAGGGCTGGGATATATTTCAGTTCTTGAAGTTGATGTGTTGAAAGCAATGCAAACAAGTGAGATAAAAGATCCGATTGACTTGTGATGACTGGATGACGGGGTCAGAGCATCTTCAAAAGGGCAGGTCATGTGGTGTTCCTCGTGTCCAGTGGTCCAAGGAAGGACAACCAGTGAATCACCGTCAGGGTCCTGGGTGCCTAAGCCTCACTGATGTGTGTGGGGAGTGACGGCTAGACTGTCTGGTCTGATCCCACAGGAGAGCTACTGTTGCACAAATTCACTTGAAAAAGTTCTTGCTGGCTAAGATAGAAAGTTGTCAGAACACACAGTGCATCACAGCTTGCCGCGCATGGGGCTGTGAAGCTGCAGACCGGTCAGAGCCCATGCTGATGCCTGCCCACCACCACAATGCCCAGTGCCTCAGTGAGCATGTGAACATCAGAACTTCACCGTGTAGCAATGAAAGAATGTGGTGTGGTTTGTTTTACTTCACATTATTTGAGTGGCTGTGTGTGTGTGTGTCGAGTTAAAGGTGGCATAAGGATGCTCTATGGAAAGAAAGCAAGACAGCGTGATGCTCTGAGTAACGTTCTGTTGAGAAACCTTGGGTCCTGTCATTCACGTGGATGTTACATGGACCACCAACCTAAACACCGCTGCAGACCAAGTACACACATTCATGGCAACAGTCCTCCCTAATGGCAGTAGCCTCTCAGCAGGATAATGTGTCCTGCCAATCTCCAAAAACTGCTCAGGAATTGTTTGGAGAGCATGAAAAATAGTTCAAGATGTTGGCTTGGCCTCCAAATTCTCCAGATCTCAATCAATCGAGCATCTGCGTGACGCGCTGGACAAACTAGTCGGATCCATGGAGGCCCCACCTCACAACTCATAGGACTTAAAGATCCGCTGTTAATCTCCTGGTTCAGATACCACAGCACACCTACAGAGGACTTGTGGAGTCCATGTGGAGACACTGGGTTTTAATGTTTTGGCTGATTGGTGTGTGTGAATTAAGGTTGTCATCAGAAAATCTGGGAAGCGCGATGGTCAGACCTCACATACAATGGCACGATTCTCTTGTAATAGACCGTCAGCCTGTTGTAATTAAGGGGCTTGGATTTATTCATGGTGTTGGGTGGGACGACTATAAAGTGTGTTTGTCAAATAACTCACAGCCCTGAATGACGAAGCAGAGTTCAGTTGTGTCATCATCAGTGGGCACTGCAGAATGCACGTATGTTTTAACAGTCCTTCCTTTATTGTTGGATGCTCTGTGACTTTTCTGAGTGTCTAAAATGTGCCTAAAGTATCAGGATATGAATGGGGCTTATTCAGGTATAAGCATGTCCAAGACACATGTAAAAGAGAATTAAATCTGACGGCTTAATTCACTTCAGGAGGTTCTGAGATGGATTTAAGCAAGATGTCATACCAGAGTAAATGCATCCATCTCGCCAAGCCACATTCGACAACCAAAACCCCTTCCAGTACTGTGACCGCACCCCCCTCTGCTGTTCTGAATATGGGAAAGAGACCCTCTAACAGACAGCCCAGTTCATCTCCAGTGTCAACTCAACTTTGTTGTCATTTCAGCCATACACACAGAACACAGTGAAATGAAACAATGTTTCTCCAGGACCAGATGTGAGTCCAGTTTGAATTTCTTCTCTAAGCTGTATTTTTTAGCCTACTTTGGTCCAATCGTTAGCCTCAATAAAGTGCCAGTTTGGCTTAGTTTTGCCTCGCCTCATCGTTAAGCACCATGTTGGCCAAAAATACTTTACATTTTAACATTTGTGGCCAAAGACAGTGATTTTTAACAGCCAGATCCTTGTTTACATTAACCACTGATGGAGGGGAATGGATAGTGTTGTGCAAAATTGTGCTTTTCCTTTGAATAGAACAGAAAAGTGCAGAGCAGCACAGGTGACTGGTTTTTGTATATGAGCTAACTGCAAATCAGATTTCAGTCTGAGCAACTAGAGATGCATTTGTGTACCAGGTTGTGGTAAAAATCATGTCAGGTGGCGATCCACATCTAGATACTAGGCATTTAAAATGACTAGGTATAAATTATTCTTATTTTGTTAAATCAGACTATCTGTCAAACATGGCTGATGTGTGACTTATAATCCATTATGTGTTTTCTTACTCAAAGTAAGGATTTTGGGCTGTGCTGTTTCCATATCACATAAATGGAACTGTGACTCTGAACAGATTAAACAGCAGAAATAGTGATGGCCTTAAAGGATTAAAGAGTAGCATTTCAATGCAAACTGCGTTTCTTGAGAACGAGAGCCTGATTAATCCTGTTCAGCTATATTAAATGTACACATTCAGTTTTTGTCTGTTTAAACATAAACTTCAGAAGAAACATAATGTACTGATGAAGCATATAATGTATCAGGAAGCATATAATGTATCGGTGTAGTGATTTTTGCCATGATGTGCGATAAGTAAACAATTACCCATGAAGGGCGCATCTTTTATACAGTGGTAGGAAACTCATCCAGAGTGACGTACATCAGTGCTTAAATCTATACTAAAATCAGCACCTGCTTTTAACCACGTTACTGCCAGCTAAATTACACACCTTAACAAACCCTGTGAAAAGAAACCAGGTTACACACGCTGATCCATTTTACTGTGGCCAATATGGACACGCACATAACTCACTCTGGCTTCAGTTTTAAAGAGTTAAAAGGAACAGCTGCCTGGTCTTTCAGGAGGGTTCCATAGGGTTAATGAGAGCACTTGAGTGCACCAGATCACAGCCTCACTAATAATAATCAGAAACACTGGGGAATTTTGCATTGCTGATTAGCGCTGGCCTTTTGACCCTACTCTGGGACTAATTAGGGGCCCACTTACTGTGGATGTTTTTTTGCATGGTACAGGTGTTTGTATGTGTGTGTGTTTGTGTATAAGTGTGTGTGTGCGTGTGTGTATGAGGGACCCTGCCGTGGTTAACGAGCTGCTGCTTTATACTGTAGCAGCATGGAAAGTGTCAGAGGCGAGCACAGCAAACATGATTAAGTGAAAACACATGGTCCTCTGGGAATTTCCTGCCAGCAAACACTTCTACCACTCCTGGATATGTGTGTGTGTGTACATCTGCATGTCTGAGTGCGTTTTATATAGAAGCTTCAGGATGAAGGGCTTTGTGATCATTTAGCTATGGATGAGACAAAAACGTGGCCCCTGTTTACTGAGGCTTTCCCCTCTTTACGCTATTTTTGTAGGACCTGTAGAAGATGAAAAAGCTCCAAACTGATCAGTTTTGGCAGCAGGGAGGTGAGCCATTCAAGTTAATAACCGTGTGTGAGTGTAGAGCTCCAGAGGGTCAGGTTATGCACAAAGCTGGCCCTGATATATGGTCTTGGCAGTGGCTATGCAGCCTCGTGGTCTGAGGGTCTCTAGTTTCGCTTGATCCAGACCCTCCTCAAGCTCTGCCAGCTCGTTATCCGGTGTCCAATAACATCACACCTCTGTTTTCGTGCAGCTCTAGATGGTAGCTTGTATTTTCATAAAGCAACTGTTTTGTGACACAATTAAAGGGCATGGACCTCGGGCTGGGAAATGTGAGCAACAGTGGAGATGGAGACTTGTTTGTTCAAGCTCATGCTGGGTGAAGTCTAAGTAACTCAATACAACAGTGGATTAGTGTTCAAGTTTAGTGTTCAAGTTTTTTCTGCACACTGGCTGGTTTACTAGCTATACTGTTATCTAGACCTGGATAAATTAGGCTCATGCAGCACTCTCTCTTTTCTGGATAAACACCAGGAGGTATTACATTCATTAACCTGTGGTGACCAGTAAATGTAAATTGGCTGCCAAAATATTCACCTATCCCTGAAAAGGGGCTTCGGATACTTTAGTCTCTTGTTCCATGATGTCATGGCCTATTCATCCACTGTTCGCTCAGGAATAATAATAATAATAATAATAATAATAATAATAATAATAATGTTATATATTTATATAACACCTATCAGAATCTCAGCGTGCTTTACAAAAGGGAGTAGTGGTGGTTAAAGAGGGGAAAACTGCTAATTGGGTCCAGCTGATACCCAAAGGGGGATAAAAATTCCAATAACTGATAATATTGGCTCATATAATATTAGATTTTAATTTTATACCCCAGTAGGTTTTGTTAAACAGTGTTTTATTGACAGATATGGCTGTCAATAAATTAAAAGCAGAAACTCCACTACCATCTTTGCTTCTTATTGTTTCAGTAGTTTTCCTCATAAAAAAAGTTTTATCTCAGCATCACGGCATGTTCTGCGCCGCATCTTCTCACATACCTGCACCTGATTTTGAGAATTTAAACACTGTTATTCCGATGGTAAACATTTGTACTATGTTTACTCACCTATAAGTCTTTCTCTCTCAGGTCTGTGCCCCGACTGGGAGATGTGGGACCCAAATCAGCCCGTGGAGAACGCCAGGGAGGCCATGCAGCAGGCTGACGACTGGCTCGGAGTGCCTCAGGTGGGTGCACTGGCTTGCCTGCTCTTATGGGCTCCATCTGTGGATCTTCATCACAGATAAATGATAAATGATGGACTTTGAAAGAGACCAATGCTTTTTTGTTTCTTTTTTTTTTTACTGTCAGTGCAAAAAAAAAACAACAATAGAAATACAAACTAACAACTAGAGAGTTGACAAAGTACTGTCTGTCTGGGCTGAAGATAAATTCCAGTGTGAGGTTTTAACACCGTGACGGTGTCCCAGGACATCACTAACAAGTTAGGTTTTAATCGCATGGCTAAAGAATGCTGAGAAAAAAACCCCCAAAAAAGTCGAACAAGTGAAATAAAACAGAAAAGACCACAATAACAAAAGAAGGTCTGACAGAAAAAAAACTTTGTGTTGGTACAACTCCAGGGCAGAATTTTTGGGATGATGACAGCCATTGACTGCGTGGAGAAAATTGTGTCAAAAGCTGTTACTGACCTGAAATACACTGGAAAATCAAAGCATGCTATGACTTCAGTGCCATTGCAGTATGGTTTAGGTACAGCATGGTTCCTGTGTAACTATGGAAAAGTGCCTTTAGGCATGCGGTATAAATTGCATGCCTATAATAGCCCAGTAAAGGATATGTCACTTTAAAGATTAATGTTGGCTAGGCAAAATGCTCCAGCCCCAGGGCATTGGTATAGACCATATTTTGCACTGGTATGGACCATCTACCAGTTGGGTTCGCTAGACAGGGGTTTGGACAGTGTAATGGAGACTGTTTATTGTCATTGTGGACTTTGATTGGCAGAGTTCGATTGGGTTTATCTTGCATGAAGTCTGGCAGAACATTCCCATAGCTCTGCAGGCTACAGATTTTCCCCTGTGGTGACGACTGGGGAGCCTCTCTTGTCCTCCTAAACACACTCTGCTGAAAGGAGATCAGGCTCTCTGGCACTGGAAAACAACTAGGAATTTCAAGTTTGGAGATGGAAAGCATGAGCATGACATCATGTTTTTAGCAAGGGAAAATTGTGTTGGATGTGTGTGTTTTGTGAGAGTGTATGCTACTGACATATTACTGGACCCACAGGTTTTCCTCCTCTCGTTAAGAGCTCCTGATTAGTTAATTTGTCCACTCACTTGCCTCATTACTTGCCTCATGACCCTGTGTGTGTGTGCAGTAAGTGTTACACGATCCTGAATCTCTGTCAAATCTACTCTGCATTAAGCGTAAAAATACCCTGGAACATGGCTTTTACAGCTTGATGAATATCTGGCCATAACTTCACCGTTATTTGGATTTCTCCTCATGTCTCATGCTTGGCTCCATTAATGTTAAGAGTGTTTTGGTAGAGGATCAGTCTGTGCGTATTTACTGAACCTTCACTAGTCTGGATTGAACCAGTAGTCAGGAGTGCACTGTGCAAAAGTCTTGAGCCCCCCAATTCTTCATTTTTTGGTTCCAAAGATCCAGACTTTCTTGTATTTTTAATGTACTCTTGAGGAATAGTTCTCCAGGCCTCCTGAAGGACTTTCAATTTTCTTTTTCAGTCCAGTTCCTGAACTCGACCAGTTACCTGTTTTTTGTTTGTTACACTTGGCAGCCTGTAGCACCATGGGTGGCGGAATCATTAAAGCGGGATGTCCATTTTCCAATAGCCCCCCCCCCATTTATACATTTTAGGATGTGCTGCCCGCATCCACCACAGCCCCCTGGCGCTAGAATGTAGAAAACCCCCCCCCCCCACATTAAAAATGCTTCCACCGCCCAAGTGTAGCAGTCTTCCCATTTCTTTCATTTAATTTGTTCAGTATACCAAAGATTAGACAGTTTGACGGGTATAAAAGTGTTTTTGTGCCAACAAGGTGATTCAAAGCAAAATGTAAAGAAATGAGGTGGTTCAAGACTTTTGGACAGTACTGTACCTTGCAGTATATAAGACTTCTTTATACTAAAATACTCCAGTACTTCACTTTGCATACAGACTACACTGTGTAAAATCACACAATAAAAACTCAGCAGCAGGGTGTCTGGTTCAGGGAGAGTTTAGCCATTTCTCTTTAGAGAGTGGGAATTTTTGGAATGCATACAGTGAGCTCCTGCCCTGCTGTGAGAGTTCCAGTTTAGCTGTTTTGGTGGTGGGTCAGTTCTTTGTCTTTCTCTCTCTCGCTCTCTCTCTCTCTCTCTTTCTTCCACCCCTCTCTATGGCTGTGCTAAATACCATGTGGCACTATTTCCAGAAGCCCTTATCCCTGCACCCCCAGGTTAAATATAGCAGCCACTTAAAACAGCATGGTGTGAACGCGAGGCAGGAGGTGAGAGAAAAGGAGCAGTGACTCGCAGAAACAATGGATTCAAATGGAAATTAATTATTTAAACCCTATAAACAAACTTTGCATTGCGTTATGATTTCTCATTTTTCTCAAAGTGAATTACAAAAACAAGGAAAGTAAGAACATGACAGTTTTACGCTTTTAATGGGGCCTGACTGATATGGAAATGTATGATTTTTAGAGATCTAAAAGTTCAGGTAAATGCTTCAGATAAATATCAGCTGATGTGATTAGATTTATAATTATGATTCATCTAAACAAAGCTTTAATGACAGATGGTCATTTCTTGTCATGCTTCTTAAACTCATATAAACAACAGTAACTCACGTTACTTCTTTTTATCAGTTCTCTTCATATGAAAGTATTTGGTGTAAGTGTCTATTTGTCATACATGAACACACCAAAGCACACAGTGTGAAACTGTTCCCTGCATTCAACCCATTCACCAAGTGAAGCAGTGGGCAGTCTGGGGAGCAGTGTGTGGGGATAGATCTTGCTCAAGGGTACCTCAGTGGTACCACTGGCAGTCCTGGGATTCAAACCCATGACCTCCTTAACCACTGGGCCACCAGCTGCCTGTGTGTAGTATTGACTGTTATTCTCATATGTTTTATTCCCATTTTTATTGTTTTATTCTTATACTCATGTTTTTTATATTACTAACCATAATAACGTTTTTTATTCAAATGTACCCGTATTGCTTTCATAAAGTTAAACAAGGAACATCTCATGTTGGGCTTCCTTGTGACACAAACGCCCAAAGTCTTTCCCTATCATCAGGAGATCACGCGTTTAAGATTCCTTCAGTGCCACAACCACATAAAGCTGCTGATTATGTGCAAAATATCTGCGATATTTTCTCCAATATCAATAAAAAAAAATAAAAAAGGTCATTGCACAGATTGCACAAATATTTGAATCATTATAATTATATGCAATATCTTATTATCATTACAGAAAATGAATGAATGAATGAATGAATGAATCTTACTATCATGTGTTATCATGTTTCACCACGTGAAATATCACTACTTATGTCAGTAGTACTGATCTGCTACTTTCTCTATTACGTGCAATAAAGTATTCATTATGGAGAACAACCCCATACCACTGTGTTACAAGTTAATAACACAGTCATAGGAGAGACACACACTAAGGGCAAATTAGTATCTCCAATTCACTTTATATACATGTCTTTGGACTGTAGGAGGAAACTGGAGCTCCCACACAGAAAGAAAATATGTAAACTGTATCCTGGCCACACTGACCTGGTGGTTAGGGAGTTGCCCCTGTGAATTGCAGGCTGTGGGTTTGAATCCCAGGACTGCTAATGGTACCACTGAGGTACCCTTGAGCAAAGTACTGTCCCCACGCTCCCCGGGCTCTGTGTTCCTGTCTGGCCGCTGTTTCATCTGGTGAGTGGGTTAAATACAGAGAAAGAATTTTACACTGTGTGTTGTGTTCATGCATAACTATTACCAATTGTTACATATTTATGCTTCCACATTCTTTTGGCTAAAATGTGGCTAAAATTTATTGGCTGTAGCACACAAGTAGTGGAAATTAGTAGAGAAATAGTGAAATTTGTGTTTCTGTGAGGGTGAAAGGATGTAAAATAGCAGTATTTCTTTACGAATAGCAGGGATAGTATAAAATGAACAAGATTTGTTGGCTGTAGCTTAAAAATGTAAGGAATAGAGAAAACTGTTCATTTCTATGGGCTGAAAGAAAGATTGCTTAAAAAGAAAGAAAAGAAAGAAACGATGGCTTAAATAGATGAGTGCAATTGGTGTCAATTGCAGCTTTGTGCTTTGGGTCAATAGAGGAGCCTTCATGCTGCAGCTGATGGCTCTAGTGGGAATATTTGAGGAGTAACTAAATGAGTGGGTCTCTATGGAGCACGGAGAGATGAAAGGAGAGATAGCAGGGTTAGATGGATGAGTGCTGTGAGTGTGGAGCGTAGTTCTGTGCTTTTGGTCTGCAGCTGTACGGCTTTTCCAAGATTATTGTCTCACTGAAAATTCATAGAGTACGAAATGAAGTGCGGAGGAATAGAAAGGTGAAAAAATGAGTGCAGCTTTAAAGAGACAAGTTGTATCAGTATGCGATCAGTCCCAACTTTTAAAGTATAGAAGCAAAAAGCAATTCAGTTTAACTGAAAACTGTAAAGCAAGGCCTGAAGAAGAATGCACTATATGGACAAAAGTATTGGGACGCCTGACCATCACCCCAACAAGGACTTGAATTACATTGCGTTCAAATCCATAAACTTTAATATGGATTTATGGAGTAGATGGAGTTGGTCCCCCATTGCAGCTATAACAGCTTCCACTCTTCTTTGAAGGCTTTCCACAAGATTCTGGAGTTTCTGTGGGAATCTGTGCTCATTCATTCTGAAGAGGATTTATGAGGTCAGACACTGATGTTGGACGAGAAGGTCTGGATCACAATCTCCGTTCCAGTTTATCCCAGAGGTGTTGGATGGGGTTGAGGTCAGGGATCTGTGTGGGCCAGTCAAGTTCTTCCACACCGAACTCATCCAGCCACGTCTTTATGGAGCTTGCTTTTTGCACTGCGGCACAGTCATGCTGAATGAGCCCGGTCTCACGAGTTTTCGTGCAGCCATCACGATATACAATCTAACTATCTACACTAGAGACACGTTTTTGAATACATTTTATGTCATGATGGCTGCACGAAAAGTCGTGAGATCGGGTTGGCTGAATATAAAAGGCCTTCTCCAAACTGTGTCCACAAAGTTGTTAAGAGGCATTTGGCAGACATGCTTCTCCAAAGTTGTCCAAGAAGCATGGTGTTGTCCAAAATGTCTTGGTCTGCTGAAGAATTATGATTGCCCTTCACTGTGAGTAAGGGGCCTAGTCCAAACCCTGAAAACAGGTGTGTCCCAATACTTTTGTCCATATAGTGTAGATAGTTACACTATATAAAGATTCTAAAATGTGTAAGTAATATAAGAGAGCTTTTTTAAAAAAAAAAAAAAAGAACAACAAGAAGGGAAAGCAGTTTGCTTTTGTTAAGCGAGCCTGAAATGGTTAATGGTGGGTGAAATGGCCGGAAGTGGCCTAGTGGGCGGGGTACTTGCCTCTACCATCTACCAGCAGACCACCACTGGGTCCCTGAGCAAGACCCTTAACACCAAGTTGCTCCAGGGAGACTGTCCCCTGTCATTAGGGAATGGAAATTGTTTTGGATAAAAGCATCTGCTAAATGCGGTAAATGCAAATGATGGCATGAGACTGTACGAGGCTTTGACTGATGCCACATTAGAGTAAATGAGTGTCACCACAGGCTGCTCTTACAGCCCCTTGGGATTCTGATGTCATCACACAAACGTTCTCTGTCATCCGCTAATTTTATATTAGCACAGGTTTTATAAGTGCAAGTATGTGTGTGTATGTTTGTCTGGGAGGAAGAGAGGGAGTGATTGCACCTGTAATTCAGGAGGGAATAATGACATGCAGCAGTCTGAATTCATTCCCGCTTTAATAGCAATTCCCTCAAATGTGCAGGCCAGATGGTTTTGACCTCTCTATTTCCTTCCCTCTCTCTCTCTCTCTCTCTCTCTCTCTCTCTCTCTCTCTCTCTCTCTCTCCCATTTCC